>JAOTQR010121466.1:0-23822 GCA_025774065.1 Solanum ossicruentum | reverse complement strand
ACCCTAGCTTGCACTTTCTTGCTTGAAGCCTTAGGGGAACTTGAGAGTGTTTGAGAGAGTTAGAGACTTAGGGTTTTGTGAATGAGAGGGAATGGATGAATTAGGTTTTTATATACTGATTAGTGACATAGGTGCGGTCAAAATGACATAGTTTGGACTTAGAAAAAGGAGGAAAGTCCAAATTTAGCCCTATGAAAATTCTGGCTGGGTGGGTCGACGAGACTCCATCTATAGGCCGTAGAGTATTCTACCAGCTGTAGATGACATTTCTGTCATGACCCAATCCTATGGCCTAGACATGACACGGCTCATAGGGAACCTGAAGGAACCCCAAGCAAGCCTCTTAACATATCATTACACATACTTGATCATAAAAGCAATAATATAACAAGAAGAGAGAGTAAATAAGGATAACCGGGGTTATGGGACATCTATCATAAAACTTCATAGAGTTAAGAAAGTCAAGGCTCATAGCATCAATTCATATCTCATCGACCAACACCTATAAACATAGTACTTAGCAGGGACAAGACAAGAAACCAGGCTCACCCTCATAGTCAAGCATATAATAAAAAGGAAAGAGTATCTTTATACATAGAGTAAGATCAAGACATTGTCCCCAAAGTTGAGGACTCAACATTTACTTTGTAGGGAAATCGTACTAGCCATGTGGAGGAGGAGGATGATCAAATGGGGCTCCGGTTCCTATATGGTGATATCATGTAGACAAAAATATGCATTAGTATATTATAATTTACTAAGTATGTAGGATGCAATGCAACAAGAGATATGCAACATAGTCAAAATGCATAATAATAAGCAATAGATAGCATTATAACAATATGGCATGTATGATCAGTGCTTAAGTAGTTTGTATATAGATCATATTACGAATGAAGAAAATATACCAACATCATAGACCAACAACATAGTACTTAGAATCTAACATAGACCACCCCTTACAAGTGATTGAGGGACCAACCCTTCAATTGGTTGATGGCATACCGCTCCCATCCGAGACGATTGAGGTACCAACTCGTCAATTGCTTGATGGCACACCACCCCCATCAAAGACAATTGAGGTACCAACCTCTCCATTGGTTGATGGCATACCTCCCCCATCCGAGACAATTGAGGTACCAATACCTCAATTGGTTGATGGCATACTGCCCCAATCCAAGACGATTGAGGTACCAACCTCTCAATTAGTTGATGGCATACTACCCCCATCCGAGATGATTGAGGTTCCAACCCCTCAATTGGTTGATGGCATACCAACCCTATCTAGGTTATTGAGGCATCACCTCTTAATTGGTTATGGTCAACTCACAATACAATAGATACTTCACATGACATCAACATATACAAACTTCTCATGATACCGACACATACATACTTCTCATGACACCGACACATGTATACTTCTCCTGACACCGACACAGATATACTTCTCATGATATCAACACATTCTTATTGCCCTTTCATCATCATAAAGTCACTTAAATCATATGTCAAGTCTTAGGCCTTCAACAACTTAATATATAGTAATCTGGACATTTCATCAAACACTTGGTGGGTGTGCAATGCTAGTGTAAAATCATGAAATTAAAGAGTGAAATCACGCAAGAAATCTTGAAGTAAATCATCCCATCAACATTTCGTAACACCATCATGCAATATACATCATAACCCTTCATTAAACCTCAAGAGAGTAAGATTTATAGCTCAAGACTGCATAAACAGTCACACTTTTACAAAACCCCAACATAGTTCATAGAAAAATTCATAATAGAAAACTCATATGTAAAATCAACTTAGAAACATGTATTTTAGGTAAAAATAAATCTTGGGCACCATGGGTGAAAGGACCTAATGATTATAACCCACATACCTTGACTTTGGAGAATTCTTGAAGAAGATTGAAAATAGAGACTTGAAGCTTAAGTGGAATCCTTAAGATCCGGATTAGTTTTGGGACTTGAGTTTTTGGATGGAACATTTGTCTAAGTATTTGAGTGAGTATTGGGGAATGTTTAGTATGATATGGTTTTGAAATATGGCTAAGTACGGGTATTTTTCACTCATAGGAGGACTTAGGCCCAAGACCAAAAAGTTTTGGACTGAACAAGGAAAGCAGTCAAAAAAATACACATCTCCGCACCCTAGCCGCATCGTGCCATGGGCACGTAGAGCTCACTGAAAATTGATTTTTGGAAAAATGAAATTGCAATTTGTTTGCTCTAAAATTGGGGTTAGACCCATTTCCCACTCAATTTGACCCCCTGATTATGAATATGAAGTCAAATCTTTTATATCATGCACGAATTTTGAAATATATAAAAATTATGATTTCAGGCACTTCTGAAACACATTTTTGGGCACTTTTTGGGGTCGTTTCAATATCTCCCCCTTGGGAACATTCATCCCCAAATGTAAAAAAAAACATAGATGAGAAGAGTAATCATGAGGAAATCTGCCCCAACAAGAATCAACAGTACACTTAAACACTATTTTCAAAATCTCAACATAAGTGTAAAAATCTCCTTGAACTTTATCAATATAATCATGAATGCATGCAAATGATATAGGGGCTGAAAAATGAGACACAAAATTACATAGAAGACTTAGAATTAGTACTTTAGTCTTGAGTGGAGTGAAAGAGATAAAGATATCATTTTTGTATATCCGCTTCGGCCTCCCATGTAGCACTTTCGACTTGTTGATTCCTCCAAACGACCTTAACGGAAGTAACATCCTTGTTCCTCAACCACTATATTTGTCTATCCAAGATATCTACTGAAACTTCTCCATAAGTTAAGTTATCTTAAATCACCCCCACAATATCAAGAGGCACAATAGTATTAGGCTCATCCACACATTTCCTCAACATAGACACATGGAAAACTAGATGAACCAATTCCATTTCACTAGGCAACTCCAACTCATAGGCCACCTTACAATTCCTCCTCAACACACTGTAAGGACCCACAAATCTTGGACTTAGTTTACCTTTTAAACCAAAATGAACCATATCCTTCATGTGTGACACCTATAAATAGACCCAATCACCAACTTTAAATTCAAGCTATCTTTTTCTCACATCTTTGGACTTTTGATGACTTTGGGTTTGTTTTCAACCTTTCTCTAATCAAGCTTACCTTCTTCGTAGAACCCATAACCAGATCTGTACCCAAAAAAGTCACTTCTCCCACTTCAAATCACCCAACCGGTGATCTACAACGTTTACCATAGAGAGCCTCAAAAGGAGCCATATCAATACTAGAATGACAGCTATTATAAGCAAGCCCAATCAATGGAAGGTGATCATCCTAACTACCCTTAAGCTCCAAAATACAAGCCTCCTTTTACACAAATTGCATGATTTAAAATTTATTTACAAATGGGTTTTGCATATTATGAAATTCACTATATACTATGTCAAAGCTATATAAAGTTGTGACTAGTTTGCTATATTTAAGCTATAAATCATGGAACTATCATATGATTTGATCAGGGGTTTTGATATATATTGCTTCAGGGTGTTACAAAGTGTTGACTGGTGGTTTTACAATAGATTTTCTTGCATGATTTCATCTCTATATTTCATGGTTTTATACTAGCATTGCAAACCCTCTAAGTGTTTGATAAAATATCCAAATGTGGCTTCTTCAGGAGTTAAAGGTTCAAAGCATGAGATGTGATATGATTGACTATACGATGATAAAATGATCTTATGTATATGATATACTCTTTATAAAGTGTTGTATTAGATCATACCCGATCTGGAGGGATAAGAGCCTGGGTAACCAAGGTGGGGGTTTGTACTAATCAACCATGTGAGGGGTTTATACTTCACCATGGTGATAAGGTGTGATTAACATCAACCATGTGAGGTGTTCGTACCATACAACCAGGGAGATGGGGTAGTACCGTCATCAACCACCAAGGTGTTTGTGCCTTGAAAATCTATCTTGATCTCTTCTACACATATGATATATTAAATGAGCATGAGCTACTTAAACATATTTTACTTATGTATTGATCATACATGCCATGTTGTTATATTATGCATCTTGACTATTATTATGCATTTTGACTATAATGTCTAATTCTTGTGGCATTGCATCCTACATACTTAGTACATTCAAATGTACTAATACATACTCTTGCTTACATAATATCATCATGTAGGGACTGGTGATCAAGTTGATCGTCCTCCTTGTCCACGTGGCTTGATCAATACTACTCAAGATTGTGGTGAGCCCTCCATTTCTGGGACCTTAGTGTATGTTGCTCTTATTTATGTATTGAGACACTCTTCTTTATTTTGTATTTTTACTATGAGTGTGAGCTCGGTTGTATTGTTTTGGCCCCTGCTCTGATTTTCTAGGGTCAAAGATGGATGAATATCCACAAGAGTTCATTGATGAGGTCTACAAGATTTTGAGTATCATGGGTGTTGGGCCGAACCAAAATGCAGAGTTGGCGGCATACCAACTCAAAGGGGTAGCCCAAATATGGTATGATCAGTGGAAGGGTGAAAAGGAAATTAGTAATGTGGCAATTTTGGAGGAGTTCAAATTGGCTTCCCTTAATTGGTTTTTCCCTCTTGAGCTTGGGGATGCAAAGTTGGTAGAGTTTATGAACTTAAAATAAGGTGCTATGAGTGTGAAGGAGTATGCCCTCAAGTTTAATCAACTTTCAAAGTATTCTTCTCATTTGGTGGCCAATGTTATATCTAGATTGAATAAGTTCATTATGGGGGTCTCCGACTTGGTAAGTGAAGAATGTCGGTCCTCCATGCTAATTAGTGATATGGACTTGTCTTAGTTGGTGACCTATGCTGAGCAAATGAAAAAGGAGAAATTGAGGAAGAAAAGGGGGCATAAAGCCAAGAGGGCTCGATTTGAGGATAAATTCCAAAAGGGTACTAAATTTCATCCAAGCCAAGGTCCTTTTCATTGTACAAATAGAGGGTTTGCCAATGACTTCCCTAGGCCTCAAGGCATTGGTGGGTGGATCCTGTGGAAGGAGCCATGGAGACCCATGTTTGAAGGGTTCTAATGCAAGCTATGAATGTGGGAAGATTGGTCACAAGAAGATAGATTGTCCAAGAAATCGTGGGAAGGGACAATGCACAAAATGCGGTCCAATTGGGTATAGGTGGTCCTCAAGGTGGTGCCCTATGCGGGGTTGGTTAGACTCCCGATGTTGTTACCAGTATATTGAAAATCTTTGACTTTGATGCATATGTTTTGTTTGATCCAGGTGCCACTCTTTCCTTTGTTACCCCTTTTGTTGCTAAAAAGTTCCATGCTAACCCCTAGTTGTTGCATGTGTCGTATGAAGTGTCTACTCCAATTGGTGCCTCTTTTGTTTCTAGAAAAGTTTATAGGAGTTGTCCTATTTGTATTTTTCATAAGTTATTGCCTTGTGATCTTGTTGAATTAAACATGGTTTATTTTGATGTCATTCTTGGAATGGATTGGTTGCATGCCTACTATGCTTCTATTGATTGTAGAACCCATAGGGTTAAATTTCAATTCCTTAATTGACCCATCCTTGAGTGGAAAAGTCAAGATGTGGTTGTCAAGGGTAGATTCATTTCATGCAATAAAGCCCATAAATTGATTTCTAGGGTGTTTGTATCACCTTATGAGGGTTAAAGATGTGGAGTCCAAAGTTTGTCCCATTGAGTTAGTTTCGGTTGTAAACGCGGTTCTTGATGTCTTCCCAAATGATCTTCCTGGTGTCCCTAAGAAAGGGAGATAGATTTTTGCATAGATCTCTTTCTTAATACTCAACCTATCTCCATTTCCCCTTATCGTATGCCCAGTGTAGTTGAAAGAGATAAAGGAACAATTGAAAGATTTTTTGGAAAAGAGATTTATTAGACCTAGCCAATTACCTTGGGATTCCCCAGTGTTGTTTGTAAATAAGAAGGATAGGTCAATTAGAATGTGCATTGACTATCAGCAAATAAATAGGGTCACTATTAAGATTTGTTATCCTCTCCCGAGGATTGATGATTTGTTTGGCCAATTGCAAAGGGCTAGCTTCTTCTCTAAGATTATCTTCAATCCGAGTAATATCAAATAAGGGTGACGGAGTGTGATATTCCCAAGATGGCCTTCCAGACTGGATATGGGCATTATGAGAATGTTGGGATGTCATTTGGGTTGTCCAATGCCCCGGCCATCTTCATGGACCTAATGAATATGGTCTTTAAACATTACCTTTATTCCATTATTATGGTCTTCATTGATGATATTTTGATCGATTCACATAGTAGGGAGGAGCATATGGGGCATTTGATGGTTGTGTTGTAAAAATTAAGGGAGGAGAAACCATATGCCAAATATCACATATGTGAATTTCGATTAAAGGAGGTTGCATTCTTGGGTTATGCGATATCGGGGGATGGTATAAAAATGGACCCCAAGAAAATTGATGTGATTAGAAATTTCCCTAGACCATTGACTCCGTCAGATATTAAGAGCTTATTGGGCCTAGCAGGTTATTATAGAAGGTTTGTGAATGGGTTCTCCTACATTGCTTCCCCTATGACAAAATTGACACAAAAGAAGGTTAAATTTTTGTGGACCAATGATTGTGCGAGGAGCTTCCAAACATGGAAAGATAAGCTCGTGTCCGCTTCTATATTGTCACTCCCGGATGGGCTTGAGGGATTTGAGGCGTATTGTGATGCTTCCCAGGTTGGTTTGGTTTGTATGTTGATGCAAAATGGTAAGGTCATAGCTTATAAAACTAGACAACACAAGGTACTAAAAGGAACTACCCTACCCATGATCTAGATTTAGCTCTCGTTGTGTCTGCATTAAAGATTTGGCATCACTAATTTTATGGGGTTCATGTGGATAAGTTCACTGGTCATAAGAGCCTTCAATATGTCTACACTCAAAAGGATCTCAACTTGAGTCAGAGAAGATGGTTAGAATTTCTGAAATACTATGATATGAGTGTGCACTATCATCTTGGTAAGGTAAATATGGTAGCGGATGCCTTGAGCAGGGTGTCTATGGTAGCTTAGCCTATCTTTATGGTTGTAGGGAGATGGCTAGGGAGGTGCATCAATTGGTTGTATTGGGGGTAGGTTGGAGGAGGTTGGTGATGATGGTGTGGTTGTTGTTGATGGGTCTAAGTCTTCATTGGTTGATGAGGTTAGAGTAGATAATAAGATCTTTACTCCGTCTTACTTGAATTAAAGACCTTGGTGAAAAAGGGCAAAGTAGAGCTTTTCTCCCAAGGGGGAAATAGGGCCCTTAGGTGCCGAGGTAGGTTGTGTATGCCTTGTGTTGATTGTTTGAGGGAGAAGATCCTTGATAAGTCCCATAATTCTTCTTATTCTATCCACCCAGAGACTTGACAAATGTATATTGGTGGGGAGGCAAGAAGAGGAACATTGCCAAATTCATTTCCGATTGCCATAGTTGTCAAAAAGTCAAAGGCAAACATCAAAGGTCGAGTGGCCTAACCAAAGACATAGAGATTCCTACTTGGAAGTGGGAAATGATTAATATGGATTTTTTTATTGGGCTGCCCAAGACTAGAAAGGGTTTTGATTCCATATGGGTAGCGGTTGATAGGATGACAAAATCGGCCCATTTTCTACCGTTAAGACCACCAATGGGGCTGAAGAGATGCAAGGTTGTACATCAATGTGTTAGTAAGGCTGCATAGGGTTCCTTTTTCCATCATATTGGATCGTGATTCGTTATTCACTTCACTCTTTTGGAGTTCCTTTCAAAGGGGTCTTGGTAGAAAAGTTAACCTTAGTATGGCCTTCCACCCCCAAATGGATTTCCAAGTCGAAAGAACCATTCTAACACTTGAGAATATGCTAAGGACTTTTGTATTGGAGTTGAGGGGTAGTTGGGATGACCATTTTCCTTTGACTGAGTTCGCTTACAACAATAGCTATCACTCTAGCATCGGTATGGCTCCTTTTGAGGCTCATCATGGAAGACGTTGCAGATCACTGGTTGGTTGGTTTGAGTTGGAGAGGTGGCTTTATGGGATCAGATTTGGTTATGGAGGCTCTTGAGAAGGTTAGGATGATTAGGGAAAGGTTGGAGAGGTGGGTCTATTGGGATCAGATCTACTTATGGAGGCTCTTGAGAAGGTTAGGATGATTAGGGAAAGGTTGAAGACGACCGAAAGTTGTCAAAAATCCTATGCTGATGTGAGAAGAAGAGACCTTAAATTCAAAGTGGGTGATTGGGTTTACTTGAAAGTTTATCCAATGAAAGATGTGTTCCACTTTGGTAAAACGGGGAAGTTGAGTCCAAGATATGTTGGTCCTTATGAGGCCTTAAAGAGGGTTGGCAAGGTTGCTTATGAATTGAAGTTACCTAGTGAAATGAATTTCGTTCATCTAGTGTTCTAAGTTTGTATGTTGAGAAAATGTGTTGGAGATCCTAATGCTATTATGCCTCTTGCTGTTGTAGGTGTTGTTGAGCATAACTTGACCTATAAGGAGGTTTCGGTTTAGATTGTTGATAGGCAAGTGAAGAGATTGAGGAACAAGGAGGTGGCATCCGTTAAGGTCTTTTGGAGGAACCAACAAATCGAAAGTGCTACTTGTGAGGCCGAAGTGGACATGCAAAAGTAGTATCCTTATCTTTTCTACAGCACTCAAGCCTAAGGTACCAATTCTATGTCCCCTATGTGATTCAAGTCCTATGTTTCAGCCCCTATGTTATTCATATGCATTCATGTTTAAGTTGACAAAATTATGATGATTTTACACTTATGTTGAGGTTTTGACCATGGTGCTTAAATGTAATGATGCAATCTTATTGAGGCTGATTTATTCTTGATTACTCTTGTTTTATACATCTCTTTTATATTCGGGGACGAATGTTCCCGAGGGGGAGATATTGAAACAACCCCAAAAAGTGCCCGAAAATATTCCTCGAAATGTCCAGAATTTTAAGTTCCATGTACCTCAAAATCGATGCGCGATACAAAAAATCTAACTTCATATTCTTGTTTAGGGGGTCGAAATTAGGGGCAAAACGGTCCTACCCCGATTTAAGAGCAAAAGAATGGCAATTATGATTTTTCATGTGGCAAATTCTAGTGACCTAACCGCTCCTTTGGTGCAATGCGCCGGGGGATGCAGATGAAGAGGAGTGGTCTCCGCGTCCTCTCCGCTACGCGGAGAAGTGTGTTTTCTGTCCATTGATTTTCTGTGTTGTCCAAGGCTTTTATGTTTTGTGCCTAAAAGTTCTCAAATATGTTCTTACCTTTACTTAGCCTTATTTCATCCTCATATCATTCTAAACATTTTCCAATGCTCACTCAACACTTAGCCATATTTTAACTCCCAAATTCAAGTCCCAACCCCTCATCCTAAGCCAAGGTTTCCCTTCAAGGTTCTTCAGCAAACTTCAATTCTTTATCTCCAATCTTTACCAAGTTCATCTCAAAGTTAAGGTATGTGGGTTTCTTTCATGGGTTCCTTTCACCCATGATACCTAAGCCTTTGTTTACTCAAATTTTTTGATTTAAAGTGGATTTACAAATGAGTCTTGCATATTTTGAAATTCATTGCACACTATGTTAAAGTTATGTAAAGTTGTGACTGTTTTGCTATGTTTGAGCTATAAATCATGGAACTATCATATGATTTGATGAGGGGTTTTGATGTATATTGCTTAAGGGTGTTGCAAAGTGTTGACTGATGGTTTTACAATAGGTTTTCTTGCATGATTTCATCTCTATTTCATGGTTTTATACTAGCATTACAAACCCTCTAAGTGTTTGATAAAATGTCCAGATATGGCTTCTTGAGTAGTTAAAGGTTCAAAGCATGGGATATGATATGATTGACTATATGATGATAAAATGATCTTATGTATATGATATACCATATATAAAGTGTTGCATTATACCATACCCGACCTAGGAAGAGAAGAGCTTAGGTAACCAAGGTGGGGGTTTGTACTTATCAACCATGTGAGGCGTTTCTACTTCGCCACCGTGGTGATAAGGTGTGATTATAATCAACCATATGAGGGGTTTGTACCACACCACCGGGGTGGTGGGGTGGGACCATCATCAACCACCAAGGGGTTTGTATAGGGGTTTGTACCACACCACCGGGGTAGTGGGGTGGGACCATCATCAACCACCAAGGGGTTTGTACCTTGAAAATCTAGCTTAGTCTCTTCTACACATATGATATCTTATATGAGCATGAGCTACTTAAGCATGTTTACTTATGCATTGATCATACATCCCATATTGTTATATTATGCCTATTGCCTATTATTATGCACTTTGACTATGATGTCTAATTCTTGTGGCATTGCATCCTACATAATTAGTATATTCAAATGTACTAATGTATACTCTTGCCCACATGATATCACCATATAGGAACCGGTGCTCTAGTTTATCATCCTCCTCCTCCACAAGGCTAGACCGATACTACTCAATCTTGTGGTGATTCCTCCACTTTGGAAACCTTAATCTATGTTGCACCTATTTATGTATTGACACACTTCTTTATTTTCTATTTTGACTATGATGGTGAGCCCGGTTGCTTTGTCTTGCTCCCAGCTCTTATCTATGTATTAGTGGTATTTGTTGGACATGTTATGTATATATGTTAAAAACATTGACTCTATTGTTCTTGATATCTATGATACGAGTTTGACTCTTGTCCCTTGATTATGATGTTGTGCAAGCTTTTCCATTAGTCCCGTTGCCCCCTATTCTTACTGTTTTATGTTGTATTTATTGCTTTTGCAACAAAGGATGTGTAATGATGTTCTAAGAGGCTTGCTTTGGGCCCCTTTAGGTTCCCCTTGCACCGTGTCACGTCTAAGCCCTAGGCTTTCATCATGACAAGGACAGACCACGGCCAATATTAAGGTATTTCATAAAATAAGGCTAGGCTAGCTAGGTATCAAGAAACAACATGTACATGAAAAGATCAAAAATTTGGAACAAGGCTTTTGTGGACCATCTGATGAACCCATGGCTTGATGTGGCTCATCAATCTTCTCTGCTAGAGCTTCTCTTTGCTGACCTTTGCACCCAATCCTAAAAAGCAAAACCAAACATAAGAGGATAGTCTATGGATGCAACTTGAGTAGTAGAAGGTGCAGGTGCATCTGAGGATGGCATTACCTCTATATCAACAGTTGGAAGTTGCTCTAGTGCAAATGGAGTGGAGCTGGTAGTAGCTGGAGTCGACTCTTGAGTTTGTGGCTCTGAAGGAAATAGGTCTGGGATAGGAGGAGAAGCTACTCACTGAAAGGCCACCGAATTGTCTTTAGCCTTAATGAGGCATGTAGTCTGGCTTCATTGCATAGTCTATTTATCAAGGTAAGAAAAGGCAATAAGGTCTGAGTCCGTATAGCTGACTCGTGTATCTGCTCTTCTATAATGCGGGCCTAATCTATATCATAGCTAGCTAAAAATTGGCTAGCAACACAGCCCTTTCCAGAGTGATCGTATTATCTGTGAAAGTAGACCTGATGCGTGATCGGATAGTGGACAATCGAAACTTAGTTGAAAATGAAAGATGATACTTCATAATGGGATCGGCGTGGTTTGTGACCCATGTAGGCTCAGCACCGCCCTTACAAATCTGATTAGATATCTTCCTAAGGAGCTCAATTTTGATGCCCACATTCTTCTCACCCACTGCCTGCCTCATCTTCTCAATCTTATCATCATACTCTACGGTGGAGCGTGGTGGCCTGTAATTCGGCCCCTCCAGAAGCCGCTCGCTGGGGTTCCCGAAACATTTAGACTAGTTGACCTCGGACTAAGACTTTTTGAAACCTGGGATGCTCCATGGGTTTCTTCTACTTGGGAAGATCTCTAAAAAAAGTAGCAGTATAGGTGACATAGAACTCTCAAACTAGATTTGGGGCATACTTGCCCAATCTATGTGATAGCCACCTCAATCTGTGTCGTTCAATCTCTGCTTCCAAGTTTGGCACCCTACTTAGCCGGAGTCATTTAGCCTCGACTCATGAAATTGTTGGAGAGGCTTTCCCAATCCCTTTAGCTCAAACCCCTTTTCATAGATAGACTTTATGCCCTCGATTCCCTATCTGACATTTCTGGGGTTAGTAGAGGAAACAGATGGGTCGACCAGGGGTTGTGACTCTACAGCATCATGTGGGGTCTGGGATGCCTCCTCTGAACCTGTCTCCAAGAGTGAGGGGTTGCTGCCTGACCCGTCCCATCGCCCTTCTCGTCAGACTAGGAGAAACAAGTAACTTCCATCAGGTCTATGAAGCTCTGAATCTAGTTTGAAGAACAATTGCCTCGGGTTCTATCCTGATTTTGTGGACCTCTTCAGATCCCTTTGACTATTCGGTAGCGAAGGCTTCATCTCTCGATCGTCGACCCAAAGCTTTAATAGATTCTTTTCTATCCTTCGAAGTGATAAGACCTGAAAATTACATTGCAAACACATAATGAGCACAACATTCATGTATACTCAAAACAAAAACAAAGAAAGAAGCAAGTAGAAAGTAGAACAAAAAAGTAAAACACACAAAAGAAAATTGACACTGTACGAGCTACAGATTTGCAGGTACGAGGCACAGGTACGACTTGTAGGTCACCCTACTAGTCGTAGCCTGAACTAGTTACATATAACAGGATGCTTTTAAGCACAACATAGGTCCTATGAGTCCCTCACTACGGTTCATAGTGGACACTACGACTCGTAGATGGGTCTCGAATGGTAAATGATAAGGAACTATAGCTTACTGTTGTTCCCTACGAAAAGCCACTACGCCTCATATGACATCATACGAGTATTAGGAAGGCCTCATAGTAGGAAACAACGGACACCTATTGTGCCTGTACCTTCACCACGAAAATCCCAAATAATTCCAACTAATAATAAACAGCATCGAAGCAAAGTCTAAACACTATCTCAAGCACACAAACAATCCGATTATTTAAACAAGTTGACCCTAGTCAAAACTTATCCCACAATGATCTACTCATGATTAAAATAATTAAACAACACTTCCCAATTACCTTCAAGAAATACCAAAGAACAAGGGTGATTCCTAAACTCATAATTATCAACACTAACACATAATCATATGAGTTTCAAGGAGTAAAAACAGAGCCATACAATGGGTAGCTCAAGAGATAAATCATATTCCAAACATACCAACATCAACCCAATTCCCACCCCAACATGAATTCACAAATTGATCAACCAACAATTATATACTACACCCATATAATCACATGGTAACATCATAATCAACCAACAAAGGTTATTTCAGCATTCAAAACAACACTAGGGCACTTTAACCAACCGAACCAATTCTCATATCTACAAAATCATATTCTCAAGGGTATTCTCAATATCTTCACTAAATACATAATCATCCATTAATATAACAGAATCATAACATAAGTATGCATAATTTAACTAAGAAAACACACCATTTGAGAGAATGATAAGCAAATATATGCACTAAGAGAGAAATGGAGAATCTGAAACCCTAGAAAAATGGACCCGCTAGAAAATTTTGCCGAAAATGACGTAGGTTGACGGGAAAAGTGATTGAAATAGTATAAAAGGTTTTGGGGATGCTTTGGGGGGGAAAGACCGTTTAAGATAAGGGAAATTAGGGGTCAAATTCATTTTGGCCCATAATATACCCTTACCGTGTCGACCTTAAAAATTCTATATTTCAGGGATACGAAACCCCAACTATGAGTCATATGGCCTCCTATGACATATAGGCTTTGGTCTCATAGCATATCCAACACTTATAAAAATTTCAAAATCATACTTGGGCACTACGAACACCACTTACGACTGGTAAGGAGCCCTACGAATCATAATATTGGCTCGTAGTGTATGTGCCAACTTTAATCAAATGTTGTTTCTATCTATGAGGCATGACTACGAGTCATAGTATTCACTACAACTCGTAGGCCTAGTTGCAAAGGCTGTTTCAGATGTTATTCTTCACACATCCAGCACTTGATTTATACCTAAAAACCAAAACTCAAAACATACCAATCTTTAAAATGACACAGCTGATCCAATGTTTTTAAAATCAAAATCACAAATCAATCAACTACCTAACAATTCAAACAAACAAAATAAACTTATAAATAATCATAAACATAAAAGATACTTGGGTTGCCTCCCAAGAAGTGCCTCGTTGGACGTCGTGGCTCGACTTAGTCATTTTGAGTACTCAGAATTCCTCAACCTTTGGTGTATCCTTCTCACCAATGTGTTCATTTTGGGGCAAAATATGTTGAATCTACTCAAGCTTCTCTGACATTTATCTTAATTTACCATCTAGTCATTGAATCACTCCAGAATGTTGATTAATCTTGTAATTGATATTGATAATATCGAATTTAATCTCTCTCAAGAGCTCTTCTTTGGCATCTACTCGCCTCACCAACTGAGCAAGCATATTTTCAATGCGGGAACTTCTATCATCATAGTATTGATGGTGCGGCAATCTAAGTCATGTGTTTACACTACTTCCTCTCACTTGTCCAGAACTACTATGGGAAGTAATTGCATAGGCAGTTCATCACACTTCCATTGGCTCATATACTTAACTAATGGCAACCGGATTGTCTATTTGTTCAATTATATCTGTAAATGGTGCCATCAGAAAACTCTAGCATTTTCCTCCAACTAGTGCATCTACCTGACCTTATTGCTCTAAGTTCAATGCCCTATAGAAACTAGATACTAACTTTCTGTCTAAAAGGCCATGCTCCTTACTTTTACCAACACATTCTTTATACCATTTCCAAGTAGTGCTTAATGAGTCATCAAGCATGCATTGAAAGTTGAGAATGTGGTCTTGAAGTTTAGACTTGTCTAGCTTTGTCTCGAAGGTCATTAAGAAAACTCGTTGTACCTCTCCCCAGTTGGTAGAAACATACGATGGAAGTTCGGACCACCACGATGCAACTTCAGCTCTAAGAGTCATTAGGAATCTCAGAAGAGCCATAACATCCCAACATGGATATAGAGTTCCCAAGGTGTCCCGGCATATCTGAGAAAAGTTTTGAAGGTGAACTTGAAGATCCTCCAACAGTTGTCCATAGAATAGAACACATCTTTGAATTTCTTGGAACATATTACCAATGATCAGGAGATTATTTGATTGGTAGCACGATGGATCACTAAATTGGTTGAGATGCGAGGATATCTCAACTATGTATCTATACAAAAGAAAAGCTAACCAAAAAGAAAAGTAAAAAATAAGAGAATCAAGAAAATAATACTTGAATTATCTAAGAGTGAAATCAAGTCAAGAGCCTAGCTATATTCACTGGCAACAATGCCATAAATTTTTATGTTCACGCTCCAACAGTAAACCCATCGCAGTCTAGTATAAACCTGACCAAGGGTTAGGGTCGAATCCATAGGGAATGGGCTTGATTATATTGATCCATTAATTATTATTTCAAGTATTGATCACTATATTCTCTAAAATGGGGGAAGTTTTGCAATTCAAGATGAAGAACAAATAAAAATACTACACTACAAATGTGAGGACAATCAACTTGAGGGACAACTTGGGAATCATGTTCCCCATGATTTGATGACTTAATTACCCCAGACAACATAACTACAATCAAGACATTGCATGCCGGACGTTAACTTAGGTTCTTCCAACCCTCTTGTGAAGGTGAAGGCCAAAGTTCACCGTGGCGTATGGTCGGCAAACATGGTATGCCAACTAACCATTACCTATTGTCCCAGTCAACCTCCCTTATTCAAGTTTGGTTGATTAAACAAGAACACATCAATCAAATCCTTTCATCTACTTCACTTTTCCTATTCGTCACTACCTTTGTCGGGATCGTGATAGTAGGTGATAATGGTCACGCTCCAATAAGAAAGTGGTCGCTATCAGAAATTAACCTAACCGAGGTTAGGGTTGAATCCACAGGGAATACAAGGCTTGACTACAAGACTTCACTACTAATCGTTTCTATTATTTATCACTACAATCTCTAAATAGGGTGGGGGGGTTTCGTTTGTGCAAAAACAAACTAAAACAAACACTAAGTATTTCGCAAGGAAACATTAAACTTTGGGAAAAACTTGGGAATTATATTCCCCATGGTTCATCAACTTGATAACCCTAGATACATAACTATAATTGGTGTTGCATGCAGGATAGTAACTTAGGCTTTTCCATCCCTCTTGTGAAGGTGAAGGTAGAATTTCACCATGGCAATTGGTCGGCCACCATGGCATCCCAACTAATCGTTACCAATAGTCCCACTTAACCTCCCGTTGGTCAGGTTTGGTTTATTAGATAAGAACACATCAATCGAATTTTGTCATCTACTTCCCTTTTCCTATTCGTCATTACCTTGGTCGGGATCATGATAGTAGGTAGGGTTTGGTGTTGACCACCACCAAAAAATAATAAAACTGAAGGGAAACAGATAATACATGTAAAACCCTAATCATAGAAATGCAAGAAAACTAGGTTATTTTAAGTCAACTACCCGTTGTTCCCACAACCCCAAGTTGTGGGTGCTTCGCTACTCATAGCTAAAGCAAAACACACAAGAATGCATATAATGGACATAGTTGAGAGTTTTACCAATAACAATGAAGGACATAGGCACCACAAGTTGCAAACCAACAATCTTGATTAATCAACAATGAGTACAAGGTAAGATTTCCAAATCCCAAAATGGGTTTTCCAAGAGAGAACACTAAACTACCCTAAAAACCTAAGAAAATCTTCCAAATTAAATTTGAAATGTCTACTGGTCGAACTCTCTAAAAAAGCCTAACTTAAACTATATATAGTATCTACAAAATAACCCTAGAATTTAAATAAGAAACATAGCTGGCAGCTGATAAATCTTACAGTTATGACTCGTACAATGACCTATGAGTCATAGTCGAGGTCTCGTATCAGGTTCTTGGCATCTTGGACTAAATTGGTATGACCCATAGGTACGAGTTGTTACTTGTTCAACTCGTATATTTGTTTGGTAGTCTTGGTCTTCAGTTTTTTGTCTAAAACTTTGGCTCTCTAATTCTCAATATGAGTCCACCTATATGGTCGTAGTGTGTATTACGACTCGTAGGCTGAGCTCGTAGTGGTTTGGTAGATTTCTGAACTTTGGTCTCTAATTCTTGATATGACACAACCTATGACTCGTAGCGTGAGCTACGACTCGTAGGTGGGCTCTTATGGCTCTGCTTCAGTAAAATCTACAACTTTTCTTCAAAATCAAGCCAACCTAACTTTTCTGCAAGATTGACACAAAAACACTTCAAAACACTAAAAAGTCACTTTAAGAACTCATGAATTCCCTTGTTTTTAAGCACCAAATGTGTTCTGTTTTTACAGCACATCAACACCATCAACTTAAAATTATTGCTTGTCCTCAAGTGACTACTCAATCTACACAGAAAAAGAGAAATGCATAGAAACTACGCTAATGACATATATAACAACTCCTCTAATTCAGGTACCCAACTACCATTTTCAAAACAAGATTGTAAAATTACTTAGCAAGCAGGAGCATAATGATATATTTGGCAATCCAACTATTATAAGCTAAGGAGCACCAACCATCTACAATAACTGGTATAGTCATATGCTACTTAAGTAGTGCAAATGCCCTCACTAGAAAGAAGTTCCTTATACTCAATCAAGAACATTTATAAATCAGGGACAGAGGAAACATTCTCAGTCTCACAATTGAAATTCATGCACAATGACTAACACCATAAGCTTGCCCTTATACTCATTTTTTGGTTTGGTGCCAAAGTGGATTTGGATCACTTTAGGACTTATTAGCTTGTAACATGGGCTCAGAGGGCTTTGGTATGATATTTTTGGGAAACAATGACTAAAAGATATCCTTGAACCATGTTTACCAGCACTTTTTGCTTTCATAATCCAAGCCTTTCACTAATTCTTCACTTATTTCCCCATTTCAAGCTTTCCCGGGCTTTTTATTTCACTTTTCATATGTACCTTCATTTTGAACTCATCTTTGATAATGTTTTCAACTCAAGGCACTCTTTCTTTTCTTTTTCTTCACCGGGCTCATGATCATTCATTTTCTTCTTTTCACCCCAATTAATTACCTCATTTTTGTTACTTTACCACAATAAGGGTCACCCTCAACTTAGCTTTTCAGCCTAAAGTGAAGTACACAATATCTATGCCTCAAACCAGGGCCACCAATGCGGACACCCTTAACTCAAGATTTTAGCCTCAATCATGGTTCACATGTTCAAGGATAGATCAGGGCCAATATCATGGTATTTCATCAAACAAGGTAAGATCATCAAGGTGTCAAGAAAGATGAGTACATGAGAAGTCCAACATTTGGAACAAGTGATTCACTAGTTTATTTGGTGGGTAATTTAGGCAAAAGTGGGCTTACTATCAGAACAAAGACCTAAGATCACTTCCCAATCAACAAAATAACCAAAACAACATTAGAGTACTAAGGTAAGTTCTGAGTCCATATAATGATACATGAATGCATCAAAATAAACTCACAACACACATGATAGTTGCATCCACAATCAAGTATAGACTCACAGGTCATGTTTTCAGTCTCAGCTTACCTTCACATTATCAGAATACACATTCCCATATACTCAAAAGTATACGAATGCATAAATAATCACAACCTCAAAAATTTTGAGGGTACCCAATTTTGCACCAAATGTTTAAAGAAAATCTAAGAACATATATATGACAAAAGATAACATCATTATGTATTTCCAAATCATCTATACTTCCTAAAACATATCGGTTCAACAAAAAATAAAACATCCACAAGGAAAAACAAACACGACAAGAAAACCGTGGGATCAAAAATAGGGGAAGTTATGGAGTTGAGGCTACTCAGATGTCACCTTAATCCATAAGTTCCACCACCCCATTAAAAGATGATACTTTGTCCTCAAAATAAATACTAGAACAAAAACCAAACATGATATCATAGAAATATATTCATGCATCCATTAAAAACCAAAAATAAACATTCGAAGTAGAATTAAAAATAACATCCAACATAAACATATTTAGACATAACAAAAGATTAACAAAATCAGAAGATTGTATGAAAATAAAACAAAGCATAGAACATAACAAAATGAGCATTGGGGTCAAAAAAAGTCAAACATCAAGGTGCATCTAGGCTGGTCTGTGGGGTCCTAGGCTATCTCACCTCCTTTGCTGTAATGCCAGATGTACCCTTTCCAGGTGGGGTGTGCTCTGCGCTCTCTCTCTCTGAATAGCTGCCAACAAAAGCATCTCCTGTACCACCTCCTCGGGTATAGGCTCCTTCTCTTGTCTCGGCTTCTTGGGGGTCAGCTCTGGGTTAATCTGCTTGAGGGGCCTCTTTCCTCGGGTGTCCGGATGGTTGGCTAGCCAATCAAATGCCTCATCTTCTACCGGTGCTCCCTTCGGGGCTGGAACAGGGACAACCAACATCTGTAATCAGTCATCCTTAAATTTGGCCATCTCCTTAGTAACTGCACTAGCATCGGTAGGCCTAGCTCCCTCAAGCATCTTGTGAACTCTGGCCTCAAATGCATCGACCCTGGCATCCACTGCTCGGACTCTCTCATCAATCAAATCTCAAGCATATGCCTTTATATTCTCCTCAGAGTCCCGAACAGTCTGATCAATCAATGGCCGGACCCGCACTGACAGCTCACGTAGCCTTCCCTCTACTACAGTCACCCTATATAATAAAGCTTGAAATGCAACAATAGAGAAAACAGGGTCAACTTGTAAAGAAGGTGTTGCTGGTGCTGGAGTGCTAGAGGATGGTGTAGACACGATCTTAACCGCATGTGTTTATCTCTATAATAGTCGGAGTAGTGCTTGTAGTATCTAGAGGTGAACCTGGCATTTAAGGCTCTACCAGGAATAGCTCTGGCATAGGGGGTGGGAAAGCTCTCTGTAGGGCGACTGGGTTTTTATCATCCTTTATTAGGCTAGGAGTGATCATACGCAAAGTCTCTACGTGAGGGTCGAAGAGAAGCAAAACCATTACACCTAGTTTCTTGCATAATATATGAATTAGAATGGGGAATGGCAATGCTTGATGAGTGCAAACTGCCGACTTGTGGATCTGTTCTGCCAAAATATAAGCCCAATCAATTTCATACCTTACCAAGATGCTCGCCAATGACACAACCCTCTTTGATGTGATCATATTATCCTTGAATATGGGCCTGATGTGCATTCGGATAATAGACCACCAAAAATTTACCCTTAATGAGAGATGGGCCTTCAAAATATGCTTGGCATGGTCTGTAACCCATGTCGGCTCAATACCTTCCTCGCAAATCTGGCCTGCTATCCACCTTGATAACTCTGTTTTCAACCTAGCATCATTCTTATTAACTTATTTTCTCATGTCTGCCATCCTATGGTTATATTCTGCTATGGAGTGTGGGGCTCTGTAATTCAGTCCAAATTGCACCCTTCGAATAGCCTCAGCTGAGATGTCGACTATCTTACCCCTAACCATGACTTTACTCAAACGTAGTGCATCAATGGGCTTCATGAGCCTCGGAAGATTTCCATGTACATTAGCATAATAAGAAGCATAGAATTCCTAGACTAAGGAAGAAGCATACTTTCCCAACACTTGTGATAACCATCCTAATCCATGGCTGTCAATGTCAGCTTCTAAACCTGGCACGCCTTTCAGCCCTGAGTCTTTCAACCTTGCCTCCTCGTGAAATCTTCATACTGGCCTCCCTTGACTCTTAAGTTCCAGTCTCTTTCATTCAAGGAACACACCATATTGTGTTTTGCGAATAGGTGGAGATGACAGTGTAAGCATAATCAACTGGCTATGGAGGAGTGGTCTCTTCAGGGTGTGTCTTAGACACTTCAAGAGAACCAGAGTCAAAAGTGGAGTCATCATCATCTGACCCGTCTTCTTCATCCTCTTTATCAGATTAGGAGGAGCTACTCACTTCCCTCTGTACTCTGGTTGATTGTGTTTGTGTCAAGGACACATTAGCCTCAAGGTCAGGGTGCACATTTATTTCTTCAATTGATTGCTCATCCTAAGATATGTCATCCCTCAGTTGGTGGCCGGGGGATGGGGCAACAACTCTTTACCCTCTTAGAGACATTGTCTCTGCAAAAACCATTACAGACAAAAACCTGAGTACCCTAATATTTTCTATCAGCATAATAACATGTAAAATAATCAAGCAATTGACTATACAATATCTTAAGTAAAGAGACTATACCAGGTTCAGGGCTGCAGAAACTAGGTGTAGGAACGGCTCGTAGGGTTACCTATGAGTCATAGTCTTCGCTCCTATCTCATTCCAGAGACACCTTGAGAATTTAGATAAGGGTCACAAGACTACCATTATGACTCATAACAGGTACTACAAGTCATAGGCAAATCTCGCATAAAAAGGGTTAAGCCACCATAGGCAACTGTTGCCTTCTACGAAGGACCACCATGACTCATAGAGATACTTACGACTCTTAGTGGGTCCTCGTGGCAGAAAACAAAGAGCCTATAGGGTGCCTCTAACCTTTCCACAGGACCAACAATAATCCAAGAAGGTATTAAAGGTTACAATCACAAAAACATAGGCAATGCAGCAGTAAACCATAAGGACTCATCATTACCAATCGTATCAAACAAAGCATGAAGTCCTCCTTAATAGTTCAAAATTCTTTGAAAATTATTAGCATCAACTCACACTGATAATAAAACTATACCACCCCTCAACCGAATAATTTCAGTCCTTTGCGACGCTCATTATGATCAATAAGCAACACACTCACATGATCATAACATTGGATATCAAATTCACCAAACAAGGACAATATTTAAGACTCGACTATTTACAAAGACATCAACAATTGTATATCACATTCTCCTAACTATCACAGGCACTTTTGCATGGTTATACTAATCATGATCTTGAGGTATTCATTCAATCATCCATAAGACAAGGAAGTTTTCATAGATAAACCAAAATTAATTGCGAGAACTTACCAGATGAATGAGTGAATAAACTATGAGAAGAAAAACCTGAAGAGTTCTTTAGTGTTCAATTCTCTTGATAGGGAATTTGAGTGGGTGAAAAAAGTGAAAATGCATGAATTAGTGAAAAGGAATAATGGGGGGGAGTTATAAACTGAAAGGGGACGCTTCATGAAGTAACATAAATAACCAAGAGATATCAGTCTCTTAACATTCACAATGGTCCGCCCTTTGAAATTCTATAACTTTGTCTTACGAGACCCTGACTACGAGTCATATGATGACATACGACTCGTAGGTTCCGATTTCGTAGCAGACTCAATACTTAGGAAAATTTCCATTTCATACCTGAAAACTACGAACCCCACTTTCGACTCATAGGGGACCTAACAAATCATATGGTTAGCTCGCAGTGTGTGTGCCAGCTTCTGGTTCTCACTATTTCCCTCTACAAGGCATGACTATGAGTCATAGCATTCACTATGACACGTAAACCTTCTAGTATGAGCTGCATCCGAACTTAATTTATCCATTCTTCAGTGCTGGTTCTATTCCTACAACCTATTGCCTAAAATACACCAAAATGCTAATTGATACAACTGGTTCATAGTCTCAACAATCACAGCACACTTAACTCGCTAATCAATTTTAAATGTGACAAAATGTGTCAAAACAAAGCAACACACAAAAGATTCTTGGGTTGCATCCCAAGAAGCGCCTTATTGAACATCGTGGCTCGACTCAGTCACTCTTGAGTACTCAGACTTCCTCATGGGCTCCATCACTGCTTCTTCTACTTTTCCTTTGTTCATCTTGCACTGCACCTAGTTTCTCATCGAGCTGCTCAATCCTATCACCTAGCCTTTGCATCGATATAATTTGTTGTTCCACTTTGTAATTACATTTGAGGACATCAAACTTTATCTTCCTGACAATGTCATATTGCTCATTAACCTTGGTCCGGACTTGTTCAAGAATATGCTCAATACGAGTCAGCTTAGCAGTGATACAATGTTGTTAAGGTAACCTAGTCCAATGTACAACATTTTCGCTTTTGGTTTTACTGCAGGCTCCCGTAGATGCACTAGTGGTTGGGACGGCTTGCCCCTGAAGGGGTTGGTAGACTTGGAAAACTGTGGATAGCTTGTCCATAATCTCAATGATTTCATCAAATGGTCATCTTATGATCTCCCAATAGTCCCCTCCAACCAATTTGTTAGCCTGCGCTTGTTGTTCGGAGGTTAGTACTCGGTAGAATCTAGCCGCCAATTCATCATCAGTCAGACCATGGTTTTGCTTACACATAATGCATTTCTTGTACCTCTCCCAAGAAGCTCCAAGTGTCTCGCTATGTACCTACTTAAAGTTGCAGATGTTGTCCTAAATTTCCTGTTCGTTGGGTCCTTTATAAAAATGCATGAGGAAAACCCTGTGTATCTCTCCCCAATTTGAGCAAACTTCTGGTGGGAGTATAGACCACCATTCTGCTATGCCAGCTCTTAGGGTCATGGGAAAAGTTTGGAGAGCCATGGCATCCCAAGTAGGATGCCTTGTCCCAAGTACTCCCCTGAGAGTTAAAGTGAATTGTTGCAGGTGAGTTTGGGGTTTTTTCTACTCTTCCCAATAAAGGAGGACACGCCTTTGCAACATTTCCAGCAGGTCACTAGTAATATAGAGCTTCTTTTCCGACATGGTGCAGGTTGACCTATGAAAAACATCAAGGAATGAAAACAACAAGAATAAAAGTAAAATACAGGAGACTATAGAAATTTACACTAGAACTAACTAATAGT
>JAOTQR010121455.1:0-23825 GCA_025774065.1 Solanum ossicruentum | reverse complement strand
AAGCACGAGTGTTCTCAAAGACTCTCTCACAATACTTTCTCTCAAAGTATTGAGTTCTCTAACTACAAACCCTAAAACTACTGATACACGACATCCCCCCACCCCGAATAATGACCTAAAAATCCTATTTATAGTAGTTACCAATAAGTCCTAAAAAAATAAGGAAAACTAATTGGTAAACTCCACGAAAGCACTCTACGACTTGTAGTGTCCTCTACGGCTCGAAGTTGGGGTCTCGTAATCAACTACCAAAATTTTGGACTTCTTTTGTACGACATCCCTTTATGACTCAAAAAGTGATTTACGATCCGTAAAGTGGTTTTCATCTAATGAATTTCCTACAAGTCCACTTCTCTGATCCACAGGGCACAAAAGGTAGTCTACGACTCGTAACATTCTCAATGACCTGAATGCATGTATCGTAGACTTTAACTTCAACTGTTTTCCCTCATTAAAATTTCTTATGGAACACCTTTACAAATCATAGAATGCTCGAGAACTCATATAAGGACTTGTATAATAACAAAAATGAGCAACTTCTGCAATTTTTCCCAAAATCATGGCCAACCTATAATCTTGCAACTTTAAACACAAAAACACATAAAAACCCACAAGTATTGCACTTAGAACAAATAAAATTCTATGTTATAAGAATCAGAAGTGCTTTATTTTGGTAGTACATCAACACCACAACCTCCAATTCATATGCAAGAGATATTCAGCGCAACACCACTGTCTGAGCCTGTATCTTCTTCCACCATGGTTAAAGGGCACCCATGGATCAACACTGATAGAGATGGGGGCCCCTACTACCACTACTGCAGTAGAGGTTTTGCCCGCACAGTCTTTACCTATCGGTATGGTATAAATGTTAGCGACATCCATTTAGGCCCTGGTGCAGAGGTAGGCACGCACTGAGTCCAAGTTGACTCAGTTGCTATAGCAGATTCGGTCCTGGGTTCGCCAGGCCATCTCAGAGACTGAGGCACAAATGCAAACATACTATGTGGCTACCATTCAGGAGAGACTGCCACCAGTATATAGCCTCATTGATGCGTAGGAGAGGTGAATATGGCAGAGCCTTAGTTCATCCCAGCCTGTGGACTTTATAGCCATTCGAACAGAGATCCAACAGATTTGTTTTTTGATAAGGGCAATAGTATCAACACCGCTTATGCTTCCTCTATTTGATCCCAATTATACAGTTGTTGATCTATTTGGCCCTAGGATACGTCACTATGCTCCCTTAGGAAGCAGCCTCACACTAATAATCTAGATAGTGTGAAGTGACAGATGGAGACGATAGAGAAGGATTAGCTTGAGCTTGCAAGACTTCGCTAGATGCAGGATAAGGAGGCATAAAAAACTTATGAGTTAGAGAGGATGAAGGGTGTTGGACCCTACAGACATATTGTTGCTATTCAGGAAACCACTAGGTAGGTTGAGGCTGGTCAGTCATAGCCATAGACTGGTTTCTTTTTTACCCCTATGCTTTCTTATTATTATATTTTTGCACTAAGGACAATAACTTTATAGGTCTCAGTAAATTCTGAGTAACTATGGCTTATAACTCACCCAAATTTTGATACCGAGGGGTTTTCTTGCCTGTCTCATTCCCTAAGGACATTTATTTTCTATTGAGCCAACACATTTAGGATGTATAGGTAGTATTACTAGCATGTAGTACTAAAGTCTATTGCATATGTTAGTGTTTTGTAAAAAATAAAACCCATCAATTTTTTGTTAGGTAATCTTTATAACCACCATGTGATATTGATGATTGACAGTGCTTGTTTGATATGTAAGAGTTAATTTTGATAAAAAGCATGATCTAAGAGTCTTTGTTGATAGTATAATCAGTGTTGTGTGTGTAAGCATTCTTTGCTTAATTCTTATCCTTTATGTTAATTCAAAACTTGCCCTATTATTCTGACTTAGACTGTAGGTTAGTTGGTTAGAAAAAGATCTCAGGCTATTGTTCATATTAGTCCACTTAGGCTAAATGACCAACCAAATTCTTGATGTATCCCTTAATTCCAATGTTTGAGCTTTACATGTACCTTTGTGTTTCTTAAACCACCTAGCCTTGTTAAATGTGAAATCCTAAAATTTGCCCAGGTCCTTCGTCAAATATTATGCACCTTGGCTGAGGCAAAAAGCTTAAGTTGAGGGTGGCTACCAAAAGTGGCCCTGGTTCATAGGTTGGATATTATGCACCTAAACTCAGGCAAAAGCCTAAGCTGTGGGTGGTTGGTGTAAGGGTAATCACACTAAATAGGTTGGAAGCTATTGATACATGTAAAAAGAGGGAAAATATGCCATACAATAGATGCCTAAACAATGAGCTAAAAAGCAAAAGAATGTTAAAATAAAAAGCATTAAGCTAAAAATGTAAGTAAGGCATAGAAAAACTTGTAATAGGGGAAGGGGAGACTGAGTTGAAAATTATAGTGTTGGTAGGACAAAAGTGTAGAATAACGTGGTGTCAAGGAGGGTCATTAGTCACTACGTTCCAAAAACATCATACCAAAGCCCCCTAAGCCTACTTACAAGCCAAGAATGTCATATAGTCAT
The DNA here is from genome assembly GCA_025774065.1 of Solanum ossicruentum. NCBI lineage: Eukaryota > Viridiplantae > Streptophyta > Magnoliopsida > Solanales > Solanaceae > Solanum > Solanum ossicruentum. The sequence continues at coordinate 21,251 of JAOTQR010121455.1, read as the reverse complement.
CCTAATCCAAGTAGTTGAAGGTCATAGTTGTGAGTATAGGGGAAAGCATATCATATTGAACATACTATTTGAATATCTGTTATGAGTGAGAGTGATTATCTTTAGTCCCAAGCATCGAATCTAAAAATACTATCATGAATGGGATATGGGACTTCATTTTGTGAGTGCACTTGTAGTACACTGTTCATTCTAGCCTATTCCTGTGATTGTTGCTTATCTATGGTTACCTTGCTTATTATAGTTGCACTTTCACATGTACTATTTGCATTGGTTTATTTGATGACTATCTAATATATATTGATGAGTCATTGTGGGTATCTTGCTTGATTTAAAGTTGAGGTATGCCATTAGATTGAGGTTTGTGTATTACTGTACTGCTTATATAGAATGATTCTATCGCTTGAGGACAAGCAACAATTTTAAGTTGAGGGTGTTGATATGCTTTCAAAATACAAAACTTTCAATGCTTAAAACTTTAAATTTTGTGTGTTGTCAAACTGATGTTGGTGGGTTTGATGTTTTACTTACTATAAATAGGTTTTTTTAAAACTTAAATTTTACTTATTATAAATAGGTTTTTAAAAGGACAGAGAGATACACGAGATAACTGAGAAACAACTTTGTGACATCATACATTGTGATTTTTACATAAAAAATATTACTTTGTGATTTCTAGTGAAGAATTAGGGATTTCTTATTATTAACTTTATCATTGTAAGTGCTTAATTATGTTATTCTATGCCATGCTTTTTCATATACAATGATTAATGCATAGCTAAATCCACAACAAGGGTTGTGGGAACCATGAAGAGCTAACAAGCTAAAACAAAATAATCCATAATTCTTGGAAAGTGTTCATGTATGTATAATTAATTCTCTTTGTTTTGATTGCTTTATAAGGGTGGCCAAATTTAGAACTCGCCTAGTTATTACTGACTAGACCAAGGTAGTAATGAATGGGAAAATAGATTAATTAATAGGTTCGATGTGATCCCTCAAGTCTAATCAACCAAACTAGATCAAGAAGAGTTTGTACTGGAACAATAGGAAAGAATTAGTAATGTCAAACTATGGGGATGGATCAAATCACGTACCAAAATTTACCTCTTGCCTGGATCAAAGGGCTTTGTACACTTAACTTACTTCTACATGCTACACACTAGAAAAGTTTATGATTACCTGGTAATATCAAGTTAGGAAATCATGGGGAACACAATACCCTAGTTACTTCTCCCACTAGTTTCACAAACTTGTTCTAGCTTAGAATGATTTTCTTGAAATTACAAACCCCCCCCCCTTTGGGAGATAACGAGGTTAATTTACTTGACTTGCTTCAAATTAGTCCGAGTATGATCATATTCTCTATACGTTTGATCCTAACCTTGATTAGGTTATATATCTTGACAACGATTGCTTAAAACTTCATAAATGAGGTGTAGCTTGGGAGACATCAATACATTAGTAGTAGGATAGCTGAAAAACAATGTAGTGACTTCATAGAAAGGCTTAAAAAATATGGAAATCGTTTTAGCTTTAATCCAGTCCTCTTCTGAAGGACACCATCTAAATCCAGCATCAAGTACCTTAAAATTAGAAAATGCTCGACAATATGGAATCGCTCCATTAAGCATCAAGAATGTGGAATACCATCTCGTCACTACATCTTGATGTGCTTTCCCATTCAACTTCAAGCCAAGATTCTTAATACACTCTACAAACTTAATTTTTCTTACCTTAGAACCTTTAACACATTTTATACTTTCCCTAATATTACATATTGAAGTCTCTATTTTCTTCAAAATAGCCTTAACAACAAAATTTAATTTGTGATTTACACATCGAACATGCACAAACCTTTCATCAGAAAGTAGAGAATCAATCAATTTAAAATGTTTAATCAACCTATCTACATCACCTTCATTATGGTATGCATTATCTAAGGTTATTGAAAACATCTTCTTTTCAATTCCCTATTCTATAAGAATATTGATCAATTTTGGATCTTGGATGGGACCATTATGAGGAGGAGGCAAATGAAGAAATATCAAAATTCTCTTTTGCAAAATTCAATTTGTATCAACTTAATGAGCATTGACATGCATATAGCCATCAGAGGTGATTAAAGTCCATAAATCAGTTGTCAAATATATTCTACTAGTGATCCTTGAACGTTTATCCTTTACTATTTCCTTATGATGTTTATACAACTTACAAACGTCAGTTCTTGTGGTATTTCTTGAAATAGTGTTGACAATAGGATTAAAAAGACATGAATATCTCTAATCCCTTAATTCTCCGCAAAGTTAATGGATAGTTATGTATAATTATATCCTTGGCTATTATTTTATAATATTATTCATGATCTACTGGAGTACCTTGACAGGTTGCGTTTTTTTGGTGTTTCAAGTGATGATGACTTAAATATGAAGTTCCCGACGTCGAGTAAGCCAACAACACAAGTCCACATGTTTTACATTTTGTTCGTAATATGTTATCTTCGTTCATATCCCGTGGCAACTTCTTATAAAAATCCCATGCTTCACATCTTTTTTTCATTTTGATGAACTTGTAAAGTTCTCTTGAACCTCTCAATTAGATGCTTCCATATTATGATCCATAACAAGTGTTAAAGTCTACGAAAGAAAAAAAGACACAAAATCAAACAACAATATTGTCATGCCCCAGGATGGTACCCTTGGCATGACCGACACTTAGAGAATATTGCTATTCAACGAGCAAACCACTTGGTCTCATTGTCACATTGACTCAACAGCGGAAGAATAACTTAGATACAACATGTCGTATAAGTAAAATAAAACTCTATTGTATTATAAGTTTCAATGAAATAGTATGAAGCCTCTACTCAACAATTTAGATAGTGCCATGATAGGCCATGGACACCCAATTCAAGGAAAGGAAAATATACTAAATCAACTTATAAAATAGAAGAGCTCCGCGGAAAAGCAAAGAAGGCTTACTAACTCTGAAAGTGTACTGATCTAGACCTCAACGATGCGCGAATTGAAGTCCTCTATCACTTGTATCTGTATAATAAAATAATGCAGGCCTAAATGGACGTCAATACATGGAACATACTTGTATGTAAATTAGCTCAAAAATGAGGCGCAACTCACTCATCTTGACTTAACAACTCATGATCGACTAAGTTCACGCAAGTTTAAAATAAATCAAGCTTTTAAAATATACTCAGTAGAAATAAAGTCAGTTTAAAATCTCATGGTCAATCAATGTTGCTCAAGATTTTTGCTTAAGTGACATCCACATACCATTACCTTTCTATTAGGTGATGCACAATGAATGCGACATCGCTGCTATATCCGTCTTAAATGTGTCACGGTAAAGGATGATCAACTCTCTCTTAGATCCATAATAACTGTCCACTTGCGGGATAAGAGTGGCTAGAACGGGTCGTACGACTATCCTACCCTGGGAACGTAGTTCTACGGGTTAAAGAAGATGTTTACTTGCTCCACCCATCAGTGCTCAATACTCCTCCCAAGATTAAGACATGCTCAACTCATCAAACAACTCAATCCTCAATGCTTAGTAAATCAACTCAAATCTCAACCTCATTGGGTCATCTCACCTCATGTTACTTATCAACTCATTGAATCCACGCAGACTATCAAATTAAACTCAGACTCATACAATCATTTAGACTGATCATGTAATGCAAGCAAGATAATCATATATAGTGATGTATGTGACTCAGTGCGACATGGTTCTCATGCTCAATCATACTCAATTTACTCAACTCAAATACTCAAATTTAACCTCAACTCAGTGACAGGCGTAGAATTTTATAGAATTATGCAATTTAGGGTTCATGCTATCAAGTTTGAAATACATATGTAAATCTCCTATCATTAGTCATGCAATACAACAATTATCGTATACATCATCAGAAGGATTTCATAAGAATTACAAAATATTTTTGAAAAATACAAAACCTAACTCATTGCTTCTCAAAATCGACTCATGTAAAGGAATTGGAGTGTGAACAGACGTAATTCCACACTCTGGTAAGCCTTATATAGCTGGATTAGAAGAGACAATCAAACCTCAGCTGCTCCTCGCACTTGAATTTGAAAGCCTAGCTTTTTCTCCATTCTCTAGTTCTTTCAAGAAATTTTTTGTGAAAATTAATGAATGATATACCTAGGGTTTGCTTTAAGGAATTATTCAAGCCTGAAATGACCATGAATTTATTTAAATAGATGTCGGAATGGACAAAACTACCCCTCATTAAGACTATCGTTGGAGTCCATGAGACTTTTCTACAAGTTGTAGACCATTCCCCGTAAACTAAGTGCCTAAAAATCCGAGTTACTAGAAATTAGCACCAAACCCATCTCTAGGATCCATAAAATATTCTATGGGACGTAAAGTCCTCTAATAGATAAGGGGGTCCTGAAACTTGAGTTACTGGAATTTGTCAGGAAACCTCTTCTATGAGTCGTGAAACACTCTACAGGTCGTATATCATTTCGTATATAGGCCTCAGACTGAGAAAATTTTATCAAGTCATTTGGGGTTTCATAAGACCCATTCTACGAGGTATAAACCTGTTTATGAGTCATAAATAGTTCTCATTAACCTTTCTCTGCAGTTTTTTTTCAATCTTTTCTCAGCAACCTCTTCCCATTCCCTCCATATCAAACAAAAAGAAATTTGGGGATGTTATATTATCTCCCTCTTGCGATCGTTCATCCTCGAATGAAAAGAATTCTAGGGATTTAGGCCAAGGCAGAAGTCTCCTTATGGAATCTATCAGTCAAATAGCTCTCACTTCCCTTATGCAATTAACAAATCAAAAATATTCAACAAGTAAAACAATTAATCAGTCAACGAATCATATCAATCCTCACTCAGACTCTAGAACTCTATTGTCATTCTTAATGAGAATGAAAGGAGAACTCAAGGAATGGAAGTTCAAGAAATTAGAGGAAATCATCAACTCTCTCATCATCAGTAGGTAGGAACAAATGAGGGTATTTGGTCTTCATGTCCTCTCCCCCCCCCCCAAAGTAGGTTCTTCTACAAATTGGTTTCTCCATTGTACTTTGACATATGCAATCTCTTTGGTTCTCAATTTGCAAATCTAATGATCAAGGATTTGGACAGAAATCCCCTCATAACTCAAACTGTCCTTTACTCCAATACTCTTGATAGGCACTACAAACTGTGGATCTCCCAAACACTTCTTGAGCATAGAAATGTGGAAAAGTGGATGGATGGCCTCTAACTTTGATGGTAGTTCTAATTCATATACCACATTTCCCACTCTCTTTATGATATGATATGGGCCAATGTACCTCAGACTCAAACTTTCCTTTCTTTTCGAATCTCATCACACCCTTCAAGGGTGACACTTTCAAATACACCCAATCATTGACCTCAAACTCTAAGTCTCTTCTTGTAACATTTGTGTAGGATTTCAATCGACCTGTGTAGTCCTCAATCTTACTTGAATCATCTTCACCTTCTCCATAGCATATTGAACCAATTCTGGTCCAATCAGCTCTACTTCACCTACCTTAAATCATCCAATGTGCAACCTACACCTCCTTCCATAGAGTGCCTCATACGGGGCCACCTGTATGCTCGAATATAAACTATTCTTTTAAGAAAATGCAATCAAAGGAAAGTGGTCATCCCAATTATCTTTAAAGAAAATGGCACAAGATCTCAATATAACCTCCAAGGTTTAAATATTACATTCCACTTGGCCATTTATCTATGGGTGAAAACCAATGCTAAGGTGTACTTTGGTACCCGAACCCTTCTGAAAAGATCTCCAAAACTAGGCAGTGAATTCAGCTCCTCTATCTGAGATGATAGCCAAGGAGACTCCATGTAGTCTAACAACTCCCTTATGTATATTTGATGTCATGCAAGTTACACCTCCTTTTTAGAGGATAAAGTGGTCATTGTCAAGATATAAAACCTAACCAAGGTTAGGATTGAACCCACAGGGAATATGTACACTCAAGACAAATTCTCCAATAAGCAATCAAAGTAGTTAAACATCTCAATTCCCTGAAAAAGGGGGGGATTTCATTATTTAATAAGAAGTTAAACTAAATTAACTATCACAAGAGACAATCAATAATAGAGAGCAACTATTGTATTGTGTTCCCCTTGATTTCCCAACTTGGTATCACCGGACAACCCAACTCTTGTCTGGTGTATAGTATGCAAGATGACAATTTAAGTTCACCAAGCCCTATAGTCAAAGGTGAGAGGAGAATTTCACTATGCGACTTTAGCCATCTCCATAGTGTGCAATATTGACCATTATCGATAAGTACCAGTACAACCTCTCCTAAGCAAAGTTCGGTTGATTAGACAAGAACACATTAATCGAATCCTGTTAATCAATATTCATTACTACCTTGGTCTAGTCACTAATACTAGGCGAGTTCTAATGTTGGCCACCACTACAAAATATACAGAATGAAGAGAATTGATAATTACATGCATATGCCCAATCCAAGAATTGTAAATTATACTGGTTTACTTTGTTAGTTCTTCATGATTTCTACAACACTACTTATGGATTTAGCTACTCATGTTATATGTAGATGAAGAAATTCTGAATTAAGAAAACATAATTAAACACTTTCATAATTGAATTAAGATCAGCCAAATCCAAGATTGATGAGAATTATAAGATTGAGAATCAAATTTACCCACAAGTGTTTCTCACAATTTTTCTCTCTCAAGTATTAAGTTCTCCAAGTATAAAATCTAAAAACTCTGAATAATGTTGTCCTCTATAGAAAAATAACCTTAAAGTACTATTTATAATAATAATAATTAAGTCCTCATTAAATTAGGAAAACTGATCGGCAAACTCTACGAAAGCTCTCTATGAGTCATAGTGTGATTTATGGCTCGTTGTCAGGGTCTCGTAATTAGCTACTGGGATTTTGGGCTTCTCTTCTATGACAAAACTTCATGACTCGTGAATTAATCTATGACTTATACTGGATGCTTGTAGGTTTCAACTTCATCAAACTGTCCCTCACTGGAAATCTTCACGAAACTTATCTATACGACTCATAGAATGCTCTACGACTCATATGCATGTCTCGTTGAGCTGATCTTCAAAAATCATATCTTTCTAGAATTTGTCGTGAGATCTCCTCTATGACTCGTAAAGTGATCTACAATCCATAGAGGGTCTCGTAAATCATCAAAAAACAAGCAACTTCTGTAATTCTTCCCCAAATCATAGCTAACCTGTAATCCTGCAAATCTAAACACAAGAACATAAAATCCACAAATATCACATTGAGAACACACAAAAACCTAAGTTTTAAGAATCAAAAGTGTTGTATTTTGACAGACATAAACATCCTCAACTTGAAATTGTTACTTGTCCTCAGTGACAACTCAATCTATGTAGACAATATGGTAACACACAAACCTCAACTTAATGGCATATATCACATACAATTCAAACTCAGATACCCACACAAACTTTTTAGAACAGGATTAGATAGCTATTTAGCAAACCAATGCAAACTAGTGTATGTGACAACACAAGCATGATAAGCAAGGGGTTATCAACAGTCACAATCTGAACAAGTCAAATGCTAATAATGTAATGCAAGTGCCCTCACAGAAAGAAGTCCTATATTTAACATTTAATGAGTATTTCTTGCTTAACCTTAGGACTGTGCAAAAACACTCACTCTCAAAAAAGATATTCATGCATAATGACTAATATCATAGGCTTTCCCCTATACTCATGTCTCAGACCTTTAGCTAACTAGACTAAGATAACTTTAGGACTTTCTAAGCTTGTAACGTAAGCTCAGGGGACTTTCGGATAATATTTTAGAAAAATATTGACTAAAGGCCCTCCCTGAAATGGTGTTTTTCTATATTTTTTCCCTATCAACTCTATTTTTTTAGCCTTATTCTCCCTTTTTTAACTTATTCAAGATTTTTCGAGTGTTGTCTTCTCATTTTTCAGGTTTTTGCGTTGTTTTCACACTTCATTTTTCTTTTTATCTTAATCAAAGGCATCTTTTATTTTTCTTGCACCCAGTACATGATTTTCTTCTTTTTCTCCTCATTCGTAACTCACCCCTTTATTTTTGTGTTTTTATCCTTACATCAGCCACCCTCAACTTAGGCTTTTAGCATATGTTAAAGTACATAATGTCTATCCTCTGAACTAGAGTCACTTTTGGAAGCCACCCTCAACTTAGGCTTTTTGCCTCAGTCAAGGTTCAATGCTCAAGCAAAGACCGGGGCCAATTTCAGGATTTTTCACTAGACAAGGCTAGGTTAATTAGGTGTTTAGAAATAATTGGGACATGTAAGGCTCAAATATTTGGAACAAGGGATATATCATCATTTGGTTGGTTATTTTTAAGCTATAGTGGATTATTTAAGAACAAAGGCCTCATATTCTTACCTAATCCATTCAATCGACAATCTAACTTAGAGTAACAGGGCAAATTAGCCCAAGATACATGAATCTAGCAAAGTAAGCTCACACTCTCATGGCATTGCATATATTATAAACAAAAGACTCACAGATCATGCTTTCTATCGCAATATACCATCACTTAACAGAACAGATATTCTCAAACACTTAAACATTCATGGTTACTATCTAACTACTAATCAAAATTTCTGGTGGGTACCACTTTTCAAAACAAAATACAAAAATGTGTTATATGCCACAAGTATTAGTACTATATGATATAAATATTATCTAAACATCCTAAACGTGTCAGTTCAACAATAATTAAATATCCATGTGGAAAAAGAACACAGGCAAGAGAACTCTGGGGATAAAAAATTGGGGTATTTATGGACCATAAGCTACTCAGTCTTCACTGAGGCCGATAACTACCCACACCCTATCGAAAATGATATACATTGTCCCCAATGCACAAACTCAAGAAAAAATAGAATGTAAGGGGTCAAAAATATACCTTAGCGGCAAAGCATCAGTCTGTGGCTAAGTTTGGCCACCTCTCCCTGCGGGGTAGTCTGCTCAGGGGTGGTACTCGGCTATGACCCCTCACCTTCTTCTCTTCTCGATCTCATCTAATTTCCTCATCACAACTCAACTATCTCAAGGAATGCTCGAGATCCTCCTCCTCTAACCTCCTCTCACATACATTCCTTTGGATCCTCATCCATGCAAGGTCTCTTCATGAAGGAAGAATAAATAGGCTCGTTGGTAGCAAATAGATCAAGCACTAGCACCAGAGATATCGTCTCTGGTAGTATGACTGGTGTCACAAGTTCTACTATCATATCAGCTTGGAACTACAGGATCTCTGATTGCAGGTTTTAAAAATTTGAAGGCCGGGCCTTAGTCAATCTCTTCTGAACCCTCTCCTCGAAGGCATCGATGTGTGTATCCACTGTAGAAATATGATCATGGATGGTAGCAATAATGAATGCCTGACTCCGACCCTCCGAGTCGACGATAGCCTGGCAGACCCATGGCCTGATCTATTAAATAAGCTGAGTTAATTGGGCCTTAGCATATGAGAACGATTGCACTATGGACTGGATAGAAGCGCGGAACACATAGAACATGCCCACTGTAGGAGTCTATGAAGTAGTACCCTCTAGTGTAGTAGCAAAAATAGTGGGCCCCCTCTCCTTATCTGCACTGTGCTGCAAGGGCTTCTTCTCAATAGTAGTAGCAGTAATGGTGGTGTAAATCTCAGAACCCTCAGAAGGTGGCATTGGGCGAACATCTCTAGCATAGGTGGGGGTTGTGCTCGCTAAAGTGCCACCGAGTTCTCATCATCCTTGATCAACCTAGGCTTAAAAGTGTACCGGGCCTCTAGTAACTAGTCCAACTGATATAAAATCTCCATCTTGGACTCTAAGCAAAGCGTATAAATCAAACATAGGAAAGGGATGGAGATGTCCCTCTTTAATGGGGCCTCATGTATCTACTCAATGATGAGGTGGGCCCAATCTATATCATAGCCTACCCAGATGCTGGCAACCAAAACTGCATGCTTCGAAGTAAGAGTATTGCCTGCAAGCATCAACCAAATGCGAGAACAAATAATCAATAATAGCCTACAAAATATTTGTAGAAAATATGAGCGAAGCGTTGATAACTGGCTCCGTATGAGTGGTAAGCCAAGCAAATTCTGGACCCTGCTTTATAATGTACCTGACCACCTATCTCAATAATATGGCTCGATGCTCAGGATCCTTCATGATAAGTGGGTTCCTAGCCTGCGTCAACCTGTAATCGAACTCTGCTATGAATCTGGGGGCGCAGTGCTCAAGGCTAAATACCATACGACAGATAGTCTACGCTGATATGTCGACCCATTGAACCCTCACTAGCATCTTTGTCAGCCTGGGCTGAGTAAGGGGTTTCTTTGCCTTAGGAGGACTAAGCAGGATGGTGGATATGCAAGATGCGTAGAACTTCCTCCTTTGACTGGATACCCTCTCTATAGATCTCATCTATGTCCTCGACGCACCACCGATTAGCAAAGCTCTCTGATGCAGATAAAGATGATGGTGCGATGGAGGACTCTTCCTCTAATCTATCCTCAGATCTCTCTTCAGAACTGGACTCCACACTATATGGATTCATCTATGGCATGCTACTCCCATCACTGCCTCCCTCCTCAGACTAGGAAGGACTAGCAATAGGGGCCTAAGTGTGCCCAGCTTTGACAGCAGCCCAGGACTGCGGCACTGATGCCTTGGGGTCTGAATGGACATCAAGGATCTCTAGTGAACCACTAAGCTAAGTGGTCTGCTCATCATCAGAAGGCTCATCTGTAAGCCTCCTCCTCATAGCTTCGATCTCTATGTGTTTTTCCTTTTGGGGCAATAGTACATGAAACATAGACATAAGCGTACAATAATTAGCCCCAAGAAGCAAGAAATGGAATGTAAAAATTATTTGAGTTCAGTTGCAAAAGGGTTCCACGAGGGCACCTTTACGAGTCGTAGTGAATACTATGATTCATAGAGTACTCTACTATACCAGTGGTTCAGAGTAATTTTTTTACTAGAAAAGTCTGCTAGACCAGGTACGACTTGTAAAGTAGTCTACAAGTCATAGACAGGGTTCGTAGAATATTCCAGTGAGTAATTAAAATCAGGCAGGGATCCACGAGATCTATCTATGAGTCGTAAAGTGATCTACAATTCATAGAAGGTATCATCTAATGGATACTCAGAAACATAAAGTTTCTGGAATTTTACACGAGGGCAATTATGACTCGTAGAATGCTCTGCGGGTCGTAAAAGCCACTCGTTGGCCAGAAATATCAAGCAACTGTGTTTCTAAATCCATAACAGTAACCCCAAAAGACATTTTCAACCAACTATATATTAGCATCAAAATAGTAATATAATCGCCAACATGGTTTCAACCATAAGAACCCTATCCCTCAACATGTTTTAGGCATACACACCCTATCAAAAATGAGTATACATGGAATATCTTATAGTTCTGACCATTCCTATTAGACTTACACAAATACACGTACCCATGCCATTACCCACCAATTCTACAAACAAAAGTCATTCAATATCATTCAAGAAAACATGGTGGACGCTTCAATAGGCACAACAATTAACAATCACAAGGCCAAAATACCCAATTCCGGATTCAATTAATCAATTCTACCAAGGGCAATCCAATTTCACATAATACAATTAAGATTCAACAAGGGTTTCATGTCTAAACATCATGCCCCATAAGATTTTCAAATCAATCTATTAAAACAAGGCAAACTAAAGATAAAACTAAACAAAAAACTTACCAAGAATTAAGATTAAGATGAAGAGGATGAAAGAGGTAACTAAGAAGAAATGTTCTAGGGTTGCCGGATATCTCGTCGAAAAAATTGTCATAGTGATAAAAAATTAAGGGAATGTTTAGGTTAGCTATTAAATTTTATGTCAAATATGGGGTCAAAACAATTTGGCCCCTTATTTTTTACTTTATTGGATCATCTAAAAATTATTGGGCTTGCATTTACGAAACCCCTATTATGAGTCATAGATGGTTCTACAGCTAGTAAATAAAGGTTTTATAAAACCCTCCATACTTAGCAAAATTTTAGAAAACTTACCAAGGTCCATGAACCCCATTCATTACTTGTATTTTAATCTACGAATCATAAAGTTAGCTCGTGGATTAGAGCACACATTTTTCCTACTCACTAGAAATCTCTACGAGATGGGATATGAGTTGTAAACTACTTTACGACTCATAGGCCCAGTCATAGACACTTAACTTAATGCTTTTCTCAGCCATATTTGTTGACTTAGTCTTCTACCTGCATATTCTTCATGAAATATTGTTACCCTATATGCAACCAACCCATTGTCCAAAATTACAACCAAAACAAACAAGACAACTACCTAAGAATCCAAAAATTGAAAAATACACCTATAATGATGCTATTACATCAAAAACCTTGGTTTACCTCCCAAGTAGTGCCTGATTTATTGCCGCAGCACGACCTAGGAAAATTGGTTACTAAAACTTCACCCATTGCCTAGACTTCACTTTTAAGCTCACCTGGATGCTTCATGCACTGACGGATATTGAAGATAACTTCTTCTTCATTCAATCTAAACCTGAATTGGCTAGCTTCGATATCCATTAGAGCTTGTCTAGTGGCTGGGAATGGTCTTCCCAAGATGATTGGGATGTCAAAGTCGACCTCACTATCTACAATTGCAAAGTCTGCAGGAAATATAATTTTTTCCACTTTAACTAACACATCATAAAGTATCCCCATAGGCTTCTTCTATGTGCGATCTGCCATTAACAACCACATGTTAGTAAGGGTTGGGGCTCCCAATCTAAGCTTGTTGTAAATCGCAAGGGGCATCAAATTAATACTAGCACCTAAGCCAAATAGTGTCCTTACGAACTCCACATCTCTTATAGTGCAAGGTATAGTAAAAGCACTTGGATCTTCATGCTTCTATCTTAAGGACTTCATAGCGATAACACAACAATGTTAAAGCTTTTGAGAAAGCTCCTGATTCATAATGCACTTTTTGGTGACCAACTCCTTCATATAAATGGCATAGCCCAGCATTTTCTCCAAAGCCTCAATGAGAGGGATATTGATAGATAGTTACTTGAACATGGAGAGGAAGTGTTTGAACTTGCCTTCGTCCTTCCTCTTTTTGATTCTTAAGGGAAAGGAGGAGAAGGCCTAGGGACGGTCTTAAATTTCTGTGATGCTTCAACTACTTCAATCACCTCATCCTTGCCATGGTCATCTCTTGTATTCGCATCCTTAGTTGCAACCATCTCCTCATGAACATTTTCCTTTTTAACCGGCAAAGGAGGATCATTAATGATATTGCCACCCCATGTAGTAAATTCCATACACTGCCCTTCATTCTTAGGAGTTTTCACTATGTTGCTAGGGAATGTACCTTTCTGACGCTTATTCAACTGAGTTGATACTTGACCAAATTGTTGTTCAAGCTATTAAATAGCCACAGAATAAGACTCTATTTCCTGATTTATGCTTGAAATATCTAATTTCATGCAGCTTAGAATCTCATAATATGTCTCAGCCTTTTTCAACAGGAAGTCAAACATTTCCTCAATTCTGGAATTGCCTGCACTTGTGTCCCGGTTATGTGGTGGCATATACGGACCATTTTTAAAGACTTTTCTATGAACCCAATCTACATTTGGACCCCTATTCAAATCATAGTAACCTCTATGGTTGTCTCTGAAAGCTTAATCTCTACCATAGTTCTGACCTCGGTTTCCTTGACCTTGGCGCCAATAGTCCTGATTGGACCCTTGGGCATTGGAACAAAAATCCCCTATCTGATCATTCACAAAATGTGTTCCATCCTTATAGTATGGCTCCTCGTACATGGGTGCATGTAGGGTTTGGTGAACCATGGTGTTCACTCTCTCTTAATTTTGCTTGATCACCACATACATTCTTGTGCAAAGCTGAGAAAGATTCTACATAATTTCCTCATTAATTTTGGGTTTCCCTGAACCCACACTAACAACATATGAACTCTTCATGGAAGCTCTATCTCGTTGCCCCCATTCTCGATTCATCTTGACCACTTGATCCATTTGCTTACCAATCATTGCAAATGGTTGATCTATAAACATGCCCCTTATGATAGTGTCAGCTCAAGCTTGACTATTCATATCAAGGGCATGTTAGAAGATCTCCACTAAGGTGTCATCAACTATCTTGTGATTAAGGACACTCCTAAGACATTTAGTAGACTGTTCCGACGTAGTGCTTATCGACCCACTAGGAAGTTGCTCAAAGTTGTTAATCTAGTCCTTCAATTTGAGCTTCTTTGATCTAGGGAAGTACCACTCCAAAAAGGCCTTCTGAAAATCTGTACAGCTAGTGATTGGACTTTACGGGAGCTCAGATAACCATAGTGTAGCATTTCCCATGAGAGACAATGGGAAGGAACGAAGTCCCATAACACCCATAGATAAATTCTGTGTCCCCATCACACTCTTATATACAAATGTCATATTGTGCAAATGGCTGTGTCGATCCTCAGATGGTAAGCTCGCAAATAGCCCACAGTTCTATAGCATCTGAAGTAACCCACTAGAGACTGTGAACATTGCGACTGCTAGTAGTGGTGGCAACATAATAGCTCTCATCACATCCATAGCCGTAGGGTTCAACCTATATTGATTGCACTAGTAAGCATTGGCATTGAACTCCCTACGCTATGGAATGTCCTCCAAAGGGGGTGGGTTCTCATTCCTATCATCATCATTATTATCCCAATTCAAGACTGCATTGGTTGCGTTGTTCGTGCTTTCTTGGGCCATCTTTCTTATAGTTCGGTGGTCTCCAAATCAAGTGAGTTAAGGATTGCCTTGACTACGAGTGTTGGCCATATACTACTTGTAAAGCCTATAAAAGAAACAAAAGAAACAAAAAGAAAAGTAAAATAAAGGGAACTAAGGATTAACACTTGAATTACTTAATGAATCTAACAAAGTCTATTTGTATTCCCCAGCAACGACACCAAAATCTTGATGTCACCAAAGTTATACCTCCTTTTTAGATGATAAAGTGATAGTTGTCAAGATATAAAACCTAACCAAGATTAGGGTCGAACCCACAAGTAATACGTAGACTCAAGACAAAATTCACCAATAAGAAATCCAAGTAGTTAACCAACTCAACTCCCCGAAAAGGGGGGAGGGGTTTGCAATATACAATAAGAAATTAAACTAAACTATCACGAGAGATAATCAATAATAGAGAGAAACTAGGGTATTATGTTCCCCATGATTCCCTAACTTGGTATCACTGGATAACCCAATTCTTGTCTAGTATATAGCATGCACAATGGTAATTTATGTTCACCAAGCCCATTGGTCAAAGGTGAGAGGAGAATTTCACAATTCGAGTTGCCCTATCTCCATAGTGTGTAATAATAACCATTACCCATATGTCCCAGTACAACCTCCCCTTTGCCCAGTTCGGTTGATTAGATGAGATCATATCAATCGAATCCTGTTAAGCAATCTCTTTTCCTATTCATTACTACCTTGGTCCAGTCACTAATACTAGGCGAGTTCTAATGTTGGCCACCACTAGAGACATACAAAATGAAGAGAATTGACTATTACATGCATATACCCAATCCAAGAATTGTAAATTATCCGAGTTTATTTTATTAGTTCTTCATGGTTCCCAAAACCCTAGTTCTGAATTTAGCTACTGATTCTATGTGTAGATGATGAAATTATGAATTGAGAAAATATAATTAAACACTTACATAATTGAACTGCGATCAAGCAAATCCAAAATTGATGAGAATCAAAAGATTAAAGATCAAATTTACCCACAAGTGTTTCTCACAATTTGTCTCTATCAATTATTAAGCTCTCCAAGTACAAACCCAAAAAACTCTAAACAATGACATCCTCTTCTGAAAAATAATCTCAAAGTACTTTTTATAGTAATTATAATTAAGTCCTAAATAAATTAGAAAAACTAGTAGGCAAATTCCAGGAAAGCTCTCTGCGACTCTTAGTGTGATTTATGGCTCGTGGTTGAGGTCTCATAATCAGCTATTGGGACATTTGAATTCTCTTTTATGACACAACTTCACAACTCATGAACTGATCTACAATTCATACTACATGCTCGTAGGCTTCAACTTCATCAAATTGTCTCTCACTAGAAATCTTCACAAAACCTACCTATATGACTCGTAGCATGCTCTACAACTCATATGCATGCCTCGTTGAGCTGATCTTCAGAAATTATACTGTATTGGAATTTGTCATGATACCTCCTGTACAACTCGTAGAATGATCTAAGATCCGTAGAGGTCTCATAAATCATCAACAAACCAAATACATCTGTAATTTTTCCTCATAGCTAACCTGTAATCCTACAAATCTAAAATCAAAAGCACATAAAACCCACAAATTTTGCATTGAGAACATACAAAATCCTGAGTATTTAGAATAAAAAATGTTATGTTTTGATAGCACATCAATAACTGAGAAAAATCCTCTGTAGCGTCACTCGTCTTAACTACCAAGAAGTGTGCATATTTCGTCATCCAATCAACTATCACCCTAATTTTATCATGCTATCTGCGGGACCTTGATAAGCCTGTGACACAGATCATGTTAATCATCTTCCATTTCCACTCTAGAATATCGAAGTTCTGAGCTACTCCACATGGCCGTTGGTGCTCAACTTTGACTTGTTGCCAATTTGGGCACTTGGAGAAAAACTTAGCAATGTCTTTCTTCATTCCACTCCACTAGTAGACTTCCCTCAAGTCATGGTACATCTTTGTAGACCTGGATGGATGGAATATCTAGAAATTTAGGCCTCTTACTTGATCCTCCCTCGACTATCATCGACATCCAGAACACAAAATCTATCCTAATGCCTTAATACGCCATCTCCCCCTTTGGTGAAAGCCATCACCTTCTGCTTAATCACATCTTCCTTCAACTATAATAAGACAGGATATTGATCTTGTTTCTCTTTCACCTCCACTACTAGGGATGATGTCGACCCATTATGCATAAGAACTCCTCCTTTGCCTGATTCATCTAATTGGACTCCTAATCGTGCTAATCTATGAACATCTTTGGCTAACTCTCTCTTCTCCTCTTCTACAAGGCGGTGCTTGCCATGGTCAACTTGCTAAGAGCATCAACAACCATATTAGCTTTACCTGGGTGATAGAGGATGTTCATGTTATAGTCCTTGAGCAACCCAAGCTATCTCCTCTGCCTCAAGTTAAGCTCTTTCATGGTGAAGACGTATTTCAGGCTCTTGTGGTCTACAAATACATCCACATATGCTCTGTATAAATAGTGGCGCCATAGTTTGAGAGCAAACACCACTACCGCCAACTCCAAGCCATGACGTAGGATAGTTCTTTTCATGCACCTTAAGTTGTCAAGAAGCGTAACCAAAAAACTTTCCCCTCTTCATCAACACACATCCTAATCCCACTCTCGGAGCATCATAGTAGATGACAAATCCATCTGTCCCATTAGGAAAGGTTAACATTAGTACAGTAGTTAACCTCGTCTTCAGCTCTTGGAAGCTTTCCACAAACTCGTTAGACCATTGAAACATAACCTTTTTCTGAGTCAATTTGGTCAATGGTGCGGATATGGAAGACAACCCCTTAACAAACCTCTGATAATAGCTAGTCAATCACAGAAAACTCCTTATCTCAGTTAGTGAGGTTGGTCTAGGCCATTTCTTGACCGCCTAAATCTTTTGAATATCCACTCCAATGTCATCCCATGAAATTATATAGCCCAAGAAAGACACTGATTTGAGCCAAAACTCATACTTAGAAAACTTTACTTAAAACTCGTTATCTCTGTGAATCTGCAAAGTGATCCAGAGGTGATTGGCATACCTGTCCTCATCTCTGGAATACACCAAAATATTTTCAATGAACATGATCACAAATATATTAGGATATTGTCTGAATATTCTATTCATCAGGTCCATAAAGGCTGCAGGTGCATTTTTCAACCGAAATGACATTACTAAGAACTCAAAGTGACCATATCAGGTTCAAAAAGTTATCTTTGACGTGTCACTTTCTCTTACTTCCAATTGGTGATAGCCTGATCTGAGGTCTATCTTGGAAAAAATAGTGACACCCTGAAGTTAGTCAAACAAGTCATCAATCCTAAGAAGGAGATACTTATTCTTGATTGTCACCTTATTCAACTGAAGGTTCAATGTACATCCTTAAAGAACCATCATTCTTTTGCAAAAACCAGACCAGATCTGACACTCGGCCTAATAAATACCTTTTCTAGCAAGTCCCTCAATTGCTACTTCAACTCTTTCAACTCCGCAGGGGCCATCCTTTAGGGTGGAATGAAAATAGGTTGGGTGATAGCAAGAACATCAATCTCGAAGTCAATCTCCCTATCAATGAGAATTTGGACAGATCCTTAGGGAAATGCATCAGGAAACTTGCTCACAATGGGAACACACTCAATCATTGGGGGCTTAACATCATTTCACTTGACTCGCATGAAGTGATAGATACATCCCTTAGAGATAAGTCTTCGAGCCTTGAGGTAAGAAATATACTTACCCTTTGGCGCAATAGAATCTACCTTCCACTCGATAATAGGCTCATTCAGAAACTGGAATTTTTAACAGTTTGGGTTCAGCAATAATAGAGGCATAGCAACATGAAGCCAGCCCATGCCAAGGATCAAGTCCCTAACTCAATCAAATCAGCATGAGTATCCTTATGATAAATGGAAACCACAAAATCTCTATAGATTCTCTCAGCTCGAATAGACTCACCAACAGGAGTGAAAATAGAAAATGGCTCAAGGAAACACTCGAGAAGGATCTCAAATCTACCTGCCACATATGGCATCAGAAAAGAACAAGTTGCACTAGGATCAAGTAGAGCATAGAAAAGAAAGGTAAAAACTTAAAGCATACTCGTCATAAGATCTGGTACAACCTTTTGGTCAGGTAAGTTCTCCATCGCATACAGATAGTTTGTCACAACCTTCCTCCGGTGCAGCACCTCTTTGGTTACTCCTTGATGGTGGTGCTATGGTAAAGGATTAGGCCTTATTGCCCCATATCGGACATTCCCTCTAAAAATGGCCCGATGGGCCATACTTGTAGTAACCATTCCCTCTATCTCTACATTCGCCGAGATGCATCCTGCCACATATCCCACAAGATGGCTTCCTTTTAGAGCCAAGAATCACACTTACTTGAGACTGTGCACCGTGTTCCCTAAAGTGTAGCTGACCTTGGGACTTAGGATACATGTGACTCAGGGTTGGTGCACTGGCTGAAGATGGTGCATTGCTAGTGGCTCTCCTCTAGAAATAGGACTTATCTCCCTTACCCTACTTGATCTGACTGGGCTCAGGCCCTGCTAACTTAGCCTTCTTACTCAAGTGCTCCTCTAATTGGGAATAAACCATTATGCTAGAGATATCCATACCTAGGATCATCAATGTCGCCTTGCACTCCCTCTTCACCTGTCTACCCAACCTAGACACGAATTTCCTCGTCCTCTCTCGCATATCCTGGACCATCTCTAGGGCATACCTGGACACTTGGGTGAATTTCAGACTATATTCTTTAATAGACAACCCTCTTTTTTCAGATTCACAAACTCCTCAACCCTTGTTTCTCTCAGCACTTGAGGGAAGAAGTGATCGAGGAAGGCACTCTCGAACTCAGCTCAAGCAGCGAGCTCAACATCATCACCTCGATTCTCTTCCCACTAATTGTTCCAAACATTGTCCACATCCTTAAGATGGTTGGCTACAAGCTCAACTCTCTCAGTCTCAGTCGAATGCATAGTTTTCAGCACTTTCCACATCTCATCAATAATGTTTTGAAGGTCCTCCTCAACCCTTGATCCCATTGAGACTGGTGAGTTCATCCTTAGAAAATCTCTCAGTCTGGAGGCATCCATTGGTTCATGAGAGCTAAAACTAGGAGTCTATGAACCCTAGTTCCCGACCTAGGAAGATACCAATTGTATAAGCATGGTGAGGGCTCATTTGAGGCTAGCCTCTGTAGTAAGAATAGATGGAGCAGTAGGTGTCACAGGAATACTGGTACTTCTGGCCGATCGACCTTGGCAAACATTTCCATTTTAGGAGGCACCTTTGAAGTAGGGTTTTCAATATTGCTAGCTGAGGCATTCCTCTAGATTGTGGTGCGTCTAGGAGGCATGATCTGCAACCGCATAAAGCACGAGTTAGATAGGTACTTCCATAGAGTTAGATTCTTTTGTACGAACTGAGAATACAACAAAGTGAGATCATTCCTGATGTCCTATAGCCTTCTATTTATGAAGTGTGGTGCACAACACACCCATAAACAAGACTTTAGTAGACACACCTTCATAGACTCCCAGGACTCTTGAATGTTGTGCTCTAATACCAAGTTTGTCACACCTCGAGAGGGTATCCTTGGCGTGGCCGGCACTGAGAGACTATTGCTTGTCCCCAAGCGAACCACTTGGCCTCATTGTCATATCAACTCAACAGTGGAAGAATACCTCATATATAAGACATCATATAAGTAAAATATAACTCTACTATAATATAAGTTCCAATAAAATAGTTTGGAATACAAAATACTCAACAAATCCTCTACTCAGTGTCTATGAAACCTCTACTCAACAATCTAGACGGTGCCATGACAGGTCATAGATACCCAAATCTAGGAAAGCATAAGATAAAAGAGCTCCTCTGAAAGCAAAAAGGGCTCACCAACTCTAGAAGTGTACTGATCTAGACTTAAAGTTATGTGAGTTGAAGTCCTCTATCATCTGTGTTAGTATCATAAAATGCTGTAAGCCCAAATAGATATCAATACATGCAATATACTGGCATGTAAAATAACTCAAGAAAATAAGGTTCAACTCGCTCATCATGACTCAAAAATTCAGCTTGACTAAGTACATGCAAGTTAAAAAATAAATCATGCTTTTATAAAATACTCACTAGAGATAAACTCAGTTTAAAATCTCATGTTCAATCAATGTTGCTTAGGAGTTTCTCTTATCTGACATTCACATCCCATCACCTTATATTGGGTGAACACAATGAAGGTGATGTCATTGCCATGTCGTCCTAAACGTTCCATGAGAAAGTACGATCAACTCTCTCTTAGATTCATAATAAATGCCACTTGCGGGACAAGAGTCGCCAGAATGGGTTGTAC
>JAOTQR010121444.1:12571-63114 GCA_025774065.1 Solanum ossicruentum | reverse complement strand
GCTAAAACAACCATACTTTCATGAACTAAAATCATTGTGCAGTAAATTTCTCAATATACAAGATCCACATGTAAAATAAACTTCAAATCATGCATTATTAAGCAAAAGAGGTTTAGGCACCATGGGCAGAAGGACTCAATGGTTCAACACCACATACCTTACGTCTAGAGTTGCTTGGAATCGAGATTCGGAACAATGTAGGCTTGAAATGATCTTTGAATCCAATCTTGTTTTTGGGTTTCCTTGAAATAGAATTGGGGCTTAATGAAGGCTTTTGAGAGAATTGAGAGTGTATATTAGATGAGAATAATGAGTTTTATCCTTTGGGATAGTGTTTAGGTCTTTTAGAAAGATTAAGATAGCATTGGAAGTCTAAAAAGGGCATTAGAGTAATTAAAATTTATGAAGACGCCATAAGTGAACGGATAAAAAATTGGCAAAGTATCCTCTCACTGGAGACTTGAATGACAGTGTGGAACTCCACGGGTCATGTGGAGTTCCTGTGAGACAAGACTTAGATAGAAAAAATAGAATTAGAACACTTGAGAAAAAGTTAGTGTCGACGTCACTTTGACGGTCGCTTTCACGGACCATGTGGGGTTACAAGGACCGTTTGCTAGTCTGTCCCACCCCACTTAAACAAAAAATTGTAGGCCTCCACACACCTAGGTGCCACGGGCCGTCCCACTCCACACGGCCCGTCAGCAGTGCCCATGGTACCAACCTAAGCCACATTTTCCCCCAACTCCAACAAGCTTTCTTTGGCACACCTTGTGGCCTTCCCAATGGTAAATGGTGGGACACATGGCCCATGCCACCTTTCATGGTGCCAAAAATGTCCCTTTCTAATCCCCAACTTTCCCAAATGGCCTGTCACAGGCACACTAGCCATCAAGCTACTCGTGTGAGTTCACTGCATTGGAGGGTCTCACGAAAATGGTCATAAGTCCTTCATTTGAACTCGAAATAAGGTGAAACCAAGTGCGCTATGAAGCTAACTCAAAGGGATTTCATTATACATGTCGTGGGCCACCCAATTCCAAATGTGCTAAAAGTTATGCTAGTTTAAAGTTGACCCTTACATGAAACATCACCCAAAACTTAACTCTTAGGGAAGTCTTGAACTCGTTTAGGTACTAGGAGTCCCTTATGAACCTAATACACCACAAATCCAACCAAATGAGGCTTGAAATATAGATACATAAGAATATAGAGTCACAGGGTGTCATAATATCTCCCCCCTTGGGAATATTCATCCCCGAATGTCAGGAAAACCTACACAAGGAAAGTAGTCATGAAAGTTTTGCTAAAACGTAGATACAACAATGCTCCTAAATATGGTCTTCAAGAAAATCTCAATATTAACATCAAAATCCCCATAATATTATTAACATAAACATGAATGCATGCAATATAAAATGAAACTTAAGAATTGAAATCACATAGGGGACTTAGAATTAGTACCTTAGGCTTGAGTGGAGTGGAAAAGATAAGGATACCGCTTTTGTATGTCCGCTTCGACATCCCATGTAGCACTTTCGGCTTGTTGGTTCCTCCAAAGGACCTTAACAGATGTCACCTCCTTGTTCCTCAATATTTTCACTTTCCTATCCAAAATCTAAAGCAGAACCTCCTCATAAGTCAAGTTATCCTCAACAACACCCACCACATCAAGAGGCACAAAGGCATTAGGCAACTTCACTAGGCAACTTCAACTCATAAGCTACCTTGCCAATCCTCTTCAAGATATCATAAGGACCAACGTACCTTGGACTCAACTTCCATTTTTACCGAAATGGACCACACCTTTTAATTGGAGAAACCTTCACATAAACCCAATCATCCACTTTGAATTTAATGTCTCTTCTTCTCACATTAGCATAACATTTTTGATGACTTTGGGCCATTCTTAACTTTTCCCTAATAATCCTAACCTTCTCAAGAGCATCGGTAACCATATGCGGTCGCAATAAGGCCAACCTCTCCAACCTTAAACCAACCGATCGGTGATCTACATCGCCTTCCATAATGAGCCTCAAAAGGAGCCATACCGATGTTATAGTGATAACTATTATTGTATGGGTATTCAATCAAAGGAAAATGGTCATCCCAACTACCCCTAAACTCCAATACACATTCCGTAAGCATATCTTCAAGGGTTTGAATGATTCTTTCAGCTTGGTGATCCGTTTAATGATGGAAGGTCATACTAAGGTGAACTTTTATACCAAGACCCCTTTGAAAAGACCTCCAAAAGTGTGAAGTGAATTGCAAGCCATGATCGGATATGATGGACAAAGGAACCCCATGTAACCTCACTAACTCATGGATGTACAACCTTGCATACTTGTCGGCCCCATATGTGGTTTTAACCGGTAGAAAGTGAGCGGGTTTCGTCATCCTATCAACCACCACCCAAATGGAATCAAAATCTTTTCTAGTCTTGGGCAACCCAACCATAAAATCCATATTAACCACTTCCTACTTCCAAGTGAGAATCTCTATGTCTTAGGTTAGGCCACCTGGGCTTTGATGCTTGGCTTTGACTTGTTGAAAAATATGAAAACCAAAAATGAATTTTGCAATGTCCCTCTTCATGCCTCCCCAACAATACACGTCCCTTAAGTCTCTATACATTTTGGTGGAACC
The DNA here is from genome assembly GCA_025774065.1 of Solanum ossicruentum. Taxonomy (NCBI): domain Eukaryota; kingdom Viridiplantae; phylum Streptophyta; class Magnoliopsida; order Solanales; family Solanaceae; genus Solanum; species Solanum ossicruentum. The sequence continues at coordinate 60,465 of JAOTQR010121444.1, read as the reverse complement.
AGGATGGATAGAATATGAGGAATTATGGGCCTCATCAAGGATCTTCTCCTCAAACCATCAACACAAGGCACACACAACCTACTTTGGTACCTAAGTGCACTAGGGAGAAAACCTCCGCCCTCTTTCACCCAAGACTTAAATTCAAGCAAGGAGGAGTCAAGATCTTGTTTTTGTTATCACCTCATTAACCAAAGAAGATTTTGAACCATCAACAAAATCCATATTATCACCTACCTCTTCCAACCTAACCCCCAATCTTGCCAATTGATGCACCTCCCTAGCTATCTCCCTATCACCACCATCAACATGAGCTAAGCTACCCATAGACACCCGACTCAAAGCATCCGCCACAATATTTACCTTCCCAGGATGGTAATGCATACTCATGTCATAGTCCTTAAGAAGTTCTAGCCACCTTCTTTGTCTCAAGTTGAGATCTTATTGAGTGGAGACATATTGGAGGCTCTTATGATCGGTGAACACATCAACATGCACCCCATACAAATAATGACACCAAATCATTAATGCAAACACCACGGCGGCTAATTCAAGATCATTGGTAGGGTAGTTTTTTTCGTGCACCTTGAGTTTCCTAGAAGCATAGGATATGCCCTTGCCATTTTGCATTAGTACACAACCCAAACCCATTCTAGAGACATCACAATATACAACAAATCACACTAGCCCATCTGGTAGTGATAATATAGGAGCGGACACAAGCTTATCTTTCATTGTTTTGGAGCTCCTCTCACACTCATCGGTCCACACAAACTTAACCTTCTTCTGAGTCAATTTTGTCATGGTAGAAGCAATGGAGGAGAACCCATTCACAAAACTTCTATAGTTACCTACAAGGCCCAAGAAACTCTTAATGTCCGACAGGGTCAATGGTCTAGGACAATTTCTAATCACATGGTGTTTTCTTAGGATCCACCTTAATACTAAAACCCTACACTACATGACCTAAGAATGCAACCTCCTTTAACTAAAATTGGCACTTTTCATATTTAGCATACGTTCTCTCCTCCCTCAATCTTTGCAATACAACCCTCAAATGCCCCATATGCTCCTCCCTACTATGTGAATAGATCAAAATATCATTAATGAAGACCACAACAAAGAATCAAGGTAGGGTTTGAAGACCATATTCATTAGGTCCATGAAGATGGCTGGTACATTGGTTAACCCAAAAGACATCACCACAAATTGATAATGCCCATATGTAGTTTGGAAGGAATATCACACTCCCCTCACTTTCACTTGATGATACTCGAACCAAAGATCAATCTTAGAGAAAAAGCTAGCTCCTTGCAATTGGTCAAACAAGTCATCAATCCTTGGAAGAGGATACCTATTTTTTATAGTGACCCAATTGAGTTGCCAGTAGTCAATGCACATTTTAAGTGACCCATCTTTCTTCTTTACAAACAACACCGGTGCACCCTAAGGTGATTGGTTAGGACTAATAAATCCCTTCTCCAACAAATCTTTCAACTGCTTCTTTAACTCCTTAAACTCTGTCGAGGCCATACGGAAAGGGCAAATGGAGATAGGTTGGGTATTAGGAAGGAGATCTATGCCAAAATCTATCTCCCTTTTGGGAGGGACACCGGGAAGGCTATTTGGGAAGACATCAAGAAACTCATTTACAAGCGGAATCGACTCTATAAAAGGGACTTTAGACTCCACATCTTTAACCCTCACAAGATGGTAAGGACACCCCCTAGAGATCAACTTATGGGCTTTAATACATGAAATGAATCTACCCTTGACCACCACATCTTGACTTTCCCACTCAAGGATGGGTTCATTTGGGAAATGAAACTTGACCTTATAGGTTGTACAATCAATAGAAGCATAGTAGGCATACAAACAATCCATCCCAAGAATGACATGATAATCTACCATATCTAAATTCAAAAAGATCGCAAGACATCAAGCTATGCAAATGGCCAATAGGACAACTTCTATAAACTTTCCTAGCAATAATAGTGGCACCGATAGGAGTAGACACTTCATATGACTTATGCAACAACTTGGGGTCAACATGGAACTTTTTAGCGACAAAGGGGGTAACAAAGGAAAGTGTGGTACCCGAATCAATCAAAGCATATACATCAAGATCAAAGATCTTCAACATACCAGTAACAACATTGGGAACCTTACTAACCCCTTGCCATCCATGTAGTGCATAAAACCGGTTGTACCTTGGGGCAGTACCTTGAGGACCACCTCTACCCAATGTGACCGCATTTGCACCCCAGCTCTTGCCACGGTTTCTTGGACAATCCGCCTTCTTGTGACCAAGCTCCCCATATTCATAACATGCATTAGAACCCTTCAATCATGGGCCTCCATGACTCCTTCCACATTTAGGGGAAACTTCATTAGGAGCCACACGACCAACACCTTGAGGCTTAGGGAAGTCATTGGCAAATCCCCTATTAATAGCATGAGTAGGCCCTTGGCCTTGAAGAAATCTAGCACCCTTTTGGAATTTACCCTCAAATAGGGCCCTCTTGGCCTCATTCTCCCTCCTATTTCTCAACTTCTCTTCCTCTACTCCCCAGTATATATCATCAACCGAGACAAGTCCATGTCATTAATTAGCATGACAGACTGGTATTCTTCACTTACCAAGTTGAAGACCCCCATCACAAACTTGTTCATCATAGATCTAGGATCAACCACCAAATGAAGAACATACTTTGAAAGATGATTAACTTTAGGGAATACTCCCTCACACTCATAGAACCTAGTTTCAAGTTCATAAACTCCACCAACTTAGATTCCCAAAGCTCAAGAGGGAAAAATCGATTAAGGAAAGCCAATTTGAATTCCTCCCAAAGCACCATATTACCAATTCCCTTCTCACCCTTCCATTGGTCATACCATATTAGGGATACCCCCTTGAGTTGGTGTGCCACCAACTCTGCCTTGTCATTCAACCCAACACCCATGATATTCAAGATTTTGTAGACCTCATCAATGAACTCTTCTGGGTCTTCCTCCACCCTTGACCCATAGAAAATCGGAGGATTCATCCTTATGAAGTCTTTTACCCTAGTTCTCAGGGTAGTAGAATGAGGGGCATGGGCCCCTTGGTTGACTTGATTGGCCACAACTTGAGCAAGCATAGTGAGAGCATCCCATAGCTCACCATTAGTAGGTTGCTCCCTGGGAGTTTGGGCCCTTCTTCCTCGACAGTTAGACATAGTCTAGCATAGTAAAGAACAATTGTTGGGGGGGGGGGGGAACCAATACAACTCTATAGGATCAGCGTAGAACATGAAGAAGGGAAACATTTCCTAAAACGTCTCATAGCCTTCTACTAATATTCATGGCACGCTTCACAACCATGAATAGGATTCTAATCGACGTGGTGTGTTGGACATCGAGGATCTATCAACTTGTGCTCTGAAACCAAGTTTGTCACGACCCAAGCCTAGGGCCTAGATGTGACACAATGAATATGGAATTCAAAGGGACCCCAAAAAAGCCTCTTAACTTGTCATTATACATCATTGGTTGCGGAAACATATAAAAGCGTTAAAGAGCAAGAATAGGGGTAAAGGGATAAGGGAAAAGCTTGCACAATATCATAGTCAAAAGACAAGAGTTAAACTATATCATAGATACATAACATGTCAAATGTCACGACCCAAGCCTAGGGCCTAGACGTGACACAGAAAATGGAGAACTCGAAGGAGCCTCAAGCAAGCCTCTTAACATGTCATTACACATCCTTGGTCACGGAAGCACATGAAAAAGCGTAAAATAAGCAAAAGGAACAAGGGGCTAAGGGATAGCTTGTCAAAACATCAAAATCAAAGGTAAGGAGTCATAGCTCATATCATAAATACACAACTCGTCCAACAAATAACTCTAAATACATAGATAGAGCGGGGGCCAAGACAAAGCTATTGGGCTCACCCTCATAGTTAATAGAACGTAAGATAGTGTCTCAATACATAGATAATAGTAACATAGAATAAGGTCTCCCAAATGGAAGACTCACCAATGAGCTTTGAATAGTACCGACTAGCCATGTGGAGGAGGAGGATGATCAACTTGAGCACCAATTCCTACATGGTGATATCATATAGGCAAGAGTATACATTAGTACGTTTGAATATACTAAGTATGTGGGTTGCAGTACAATAAGAAGTAGACATCATAATCAAAATGCACAATATTAAGCAATAGACATAATGTACAAGATGCCACGTATGATCAATGCTTAAGTAAAACATGTTTAAGTAACTCATGCTTATATAGGATATCATATGTGAAGAAGAGACCAAGCTAGTTGTTCAAGGTATAAACCCATTAGTTGTTGTGTGGCATAAACCCCTTACATTGTTGATGGTAATAACATCTTACCAACACAGTGATGAAGTATAATCCCCTCGCATAAAAGCGAGTGTAAGCTTGTCCTTCAATGTTCGAAAGCTCCTTTCACATTCGTCAACCCAAAGAAATTTTTCTTTCTTTTGTATTAACTTTTTCAAAGGTGAAGCAATAGAAGAAAATCCCTCAGCAAATCTTTGATAGTATCTGCAACCTCAAGATTATAAATTAAACATAGTAATAAGTATGACCTCACTCAAAGTAACATATTTGCACATCCCGTTAATCTTCCCTTGATAGTTGTTGAATTTGACAATTAAAACTTGTTAGCTAAACTCTATCTTGTTTATTCCAACCTCCAATCATACAATTACATTCCAATGAGTAAATTCCACCTTGAACAACGATTCCCTCTTGTATAGACCCCAACTTCTAAAGTTAGGTTATTATAATAATGACGACTGCCTCTTCTACCTTTGAGTAGTCTGGTTGAGCGACATCAACAGGCAAGAGGTAAATTTCACTTTGTGATTTGATCTATCCCCGTAGCATGACATTACTATCACTTAGCTATTGTCCCAGTACAGCCTCCCCTTGATCTATTTTGGTTAATTAGATGAGAAGAAATCAATCGAAACTTGTATATTAGTCTTCTTCCCATTCATTACTATTTGATCCCATTAGTAACAACTAGGTGAGTTCTAATGTGGTCTCCATTAAAAATCAATCAAAACGAACAGAATTAATTAATATATGCATGCACACTTTTCAAGAATTACTAACTATCTAGTTTTACCTTGTTAGTTCTTCACGGTTCTCACAACCCTAGCTGTGGATTTAGCTCTGCATAATAATGCTAGATACAAGAATGATGATATGGAATGAAATAACTGAGAAATCATGAAGATGAATTTTAGAATAAGAGATCCCAAACTCTTCACTAGAAATCACAAAGTATTGATTAAAATCAAAAAATTGTATTCCAAGTGTTTCGTGTGCCTCTATGCACGATTCTGGTTGTTCCTCGTCATTCTCTGGTTGTTCTTTGATTGTTCTCTGGTCATTTTCCATTAAAAATAATCTAAAAAATCTATTTATAATAACTAAAATACATGTCCAAAATAAAATAGGAAAACTAGATTTGGCAGGCAATATGAAAAGGGTTACAAGCCGTACTAAGTCCTACAGCCACAACTTGTACCAAGGCTTTGTAATCTTCAATTTTCAAAACTGGTTGCACTTCTATGAGACCTTTCTACTGGCCATATTTAGACTTACGACCCGTGTAGGGTTTTGTCTAACAACTTTCCAAAAAATCACAAAATCTAATCCTTAAGGCACGAAACCTCAACCACGACCCATACAAAATTCCATGGCTCATCTCATAGTTTGTGAATGCAACTTTAGAAAATAGGCCCTTCACTACATATCAACCACGAAACCACTCTACAGTTCATGGAAAATTCCAAGGTGTGTAGAGTGTTATTAATTTACCAAAAATGCAGCAATTGCAACACTTATCCCAAACTCATGACAAATCCTATAATCCTGGAAAACAAACACAAAAACACATCAAACCCACTAATAACGCTTTGAGAAGACACAAAAATCTTAGTTTTAAGCATCAAAAGTTTTGTATTTTGACAGCACATGAACACTCTCAATTTAAACTTATTGTTTGCCCTCAAGCAATAGACTCATCTATATAAGCGATACAGTAACACACAACCTCGATATAATGACACACATCATTCCCAAATCAAGCACAAATACCCAAACTACACATCAATGCATATCAGGTAGCTTTCTAACAATCTAGTGCAGATCAATAAATGTGACAATGCAACAATGACAAGCAAGGTAACCACATATGTGCAACAATTGCTAAAATAACCTAAAATCAATAGTGTAATGCAAGTGTCCTAACAAAAAAAAGTCTCATATCCCACTCATGATAGTATTTTCAAATTCAGTGCTTAAGACTACACAAAATCACTCGCTATCATAATAAATATTCAAATACCATGCTCAATACCATATGCTTTTCCCTATACTCACAACATTGACCATCGACTACTTGGACTAGGATCACTATAGGACTTCTTGGCTTGTAATGTAGGCTTAGGAGGATTTGGTGTGATGTTTTGGGAACATAGTGACTAATGGCCCTCCTTGACAATATGTTATTCTACACCTTTTCCCTACCAAAACTGTCATTTTTGAACTCATTCTCCCATTTTCCTATTTCAAACTTTTCGGGGTGCCTTACTCTCATTTTTAGTTCATTGCCTTCTATTTTTTGACATCATTTTCTTTGTAGCTTATTGTTTAGGCATCTATTCATTTTTCTTGTACCCATAGCACATTTCCCCCCTTTTTATGCATCACTAGCTTCCTCCACATTTTGTGTGATTACCCTTACACCAGCCACCCTTAGCTTAGGCTTTTGGCCTGAGTCGAGGTGCACAATATCTAACCTATTAACTAGGTCCACTTTTGGTAGCCACCATTGGCTTAAGCCTTTTGCCTTAGTCAAGGTGCACAATATTAAAGAAAGGACCAGGGCTAATTTTAGGATTTCAGATTCGACAAGACTAGGTTGCTTAGGTTTTTATAAAGAAAAGGTTACATTCGAAGCTTAAACATTAGGATCAAGGGATATATTACACATTCGATTGGTCATTTAGGCTAAGTGGACTAATATAAACAATAGCCTAAGATCCTTTCATAACCAACTAACCTACAGTATAAGTTAGAGTAACAAGGCAAGTTCTAAATTGGAATACAATATAAGAATTAAGCAAGAAAAGCTCACACACACATGACACTAATTACACTTTCAACATAGACTCTTAGATCATGTTTTTCATCATAATTAAACCTTACTTATCATAACAAACACTATCAAATGTCACTATCACATGGTTGTTATCAAGACTACGTAAAAAATTTTGATGGGTACCTTTTTTCGCAGAAAAACTAACATATGTCATAGATTTCAGTACATCCTGCTACAATACTACCTTTACATCCTAAACATTCCGGTTCAAAAGAAAATAAATGTCCTTAGGGAAAGAACATAGGCAAGAAAACCCTTCCGACTCAAAATTTGGGATAGTTATAAGCCATAGTTACTCAAACTTCACTAAGGCCTATAACTACCCATACCCTATCGAAAAGAGTTTGCATTGTCCTCAATGAACAAAATATGACAATATTAAAGCACAAGGGTCAAAAGGATACTTGGGCACCTAAGCGTTGGTCTCTTACTTGGACTGGCCACCCTTAACCTGCCTGGTGGTCTCCTCAGTAGTGACAGTGTGTTTGGAGGGTCCAGACCCCTCATCCTCGATATATCGCATGTCTGCCATGCCTTCTCATCCTACATGGAGTAAAACCTAGCAAGATCAAGTTGCTTATTCTCTATCATCCTCACTTCTCACCTTGTGGCATCTGGATCATCAGTGTCGGGGCCCCTTCGCGAGGGAGCAGAGTGGTGTTTCCTCGAGACCAAATAGATCGACAACCATCTGAGTGGGATCAGATGGTGGAAGATCATCAAATATCGATACTTCTTCCCTTATATCTAATTAAAGCTATTGGATCTTGTCAAAATAGCTGTTAAATTTGTAGGATGGGTTGAATTGAGGATCTACTCTACTCGTCTCTCAAATACATCAATAAGGTTGTGTACTGGAGTGAGTCTCTCCTAAATATTAGCCACATAGTGCATCTGTATGTGTTCCTCAGCCTCTAAGATGGCTTGGAGAATCCACGATTGCATCTGCTTAGTAACTGAGTCAACTGGGACTCAGTCGGTGGCTATATCTATGCCACGACTTAAATAGTTTTCGCTGACATATATATCATGCCAACGGGTTCTAACTATACAGGTACAACCTCTAGTATAGTAGTGGTAGTAGTAGGACCCCTCTCTATATCAGCCTCAATCTATGGGGATCCTTCAGTAGTAGGAGCAGTAGTGGTAGAAGATGATGGAGTCTTAGACAGTGGCGCTGCAGTGAACATCTCTAGCATCTGGATAGGAGGGTGTGACATCCAATGTCCTCTAAACCTCGATTAGAGAATCTAAGTGGTGTAGAATCTTCACCCCCACTGCTATACAAAGACGATATATAAAAGCACGGGAAAGTGATATAGGTGGACCTCTTCAGGGCCGTCTCATGAATCTGCTCTGCAATCAGGTAGACCCAATTTGTGTCATAACCAACAAAGATCCTGGTAACCAGTATCATATGGTCCAGTGTCAAGGTATTATCTATATGTTGGGCCGAATCTGCAATCTCACCACAACCTATAGAAATTTATAGGTGAAGCTGAGAGACGCCTTTACTATGGGCATCGACAAAGTAGATACCCACTTAGAGTCCTATCCTAGCTCAGTAACAGGGTAAGGTACCTATCTCCTCAATGCTGCCTTGCAGGCTAGATCTCTTATTAGGACCTTGTGCAAATCTGCCATAGTCTGTGGTTGAACTTAGCTATGGTCCTGGGGGCACAATACTCGAGACCAAAAAGCATGCAGTGGATGGTGGCCTTAGATATTCTAACCAATACTCCTTTCACCCTCGTATGTGTCAGTCGGGGCTAAGTGAGGGGTTGTTTCCCCTTAGAGACTGACTCTAGGATAGTGACGACATAGGATGCTAAGAACTCTCAAACCATCAACGGGGAGTGCTTCAACAATGGTGCTTCCAACCACTAAAATTTGTATTGAGCAATGTGTCCTGGAGTTCGAGGACACTATCTAGTGCTGAGGTAATGATTTGGGGCTTTTTGAATTCGGAATGGGGTTGGTCGACCCTATTTATCCTACTATACATCATCCCAGTAGATCCATTGCATGCCCTGTATGCACCACTAGTTAGATAATAGATCAAAAGGTGAGGGTAATGCCTAGGGTGCTGACAATGACTCATACTCGGACTCCTCTCCGATTCAGACTGGGATCCCTCTCTAAAGGATGTAATCTGTATAGAGTTGTTGTCCTTTCCACCTTCCTCGTTAGACTAGGGAGAGCAGATTATGATAACCTGTGTCCGGGACTGCCCTGAATATTTACAACAAACCATATTTGCGGCCACTTGGTGTCCACATTAGGCTGGACACTAAGGTCCTCTAGAGATCAACTGGCCTTAGAGCTGTCCTGGGCGTTCAAGGGCTCATCTCTCAACCGTCGTTGCAGGGCTTGTATCTCACTCTTCCTTGGCTTAGTGGCCATGGTACCTGAAATGAACATATTTAACATCTTGATTAGTCCCACAAGTATGGGAATGAAAAGCAAGAATTTATCAGAAATGGTGATAGAAGAACCTATGAAGGCTCGTTTACGGGTCGTAGGAAATAGTACGAGTCATAAAAGGCCTTTGTAGGTGACTAGGTACAATAAAACTAGTTACTAGAACTGTACCATGAGGCCAGGTATGACTCGTAGAACATTCTATGAGCCATATACTAAGTCATAGATGTAGCTTTAGACTTAATCAGTTGCCGGCATTATCCTAAGAAACCTGTCTCCAAGTCGTAACCTAATCTGTGACCCGTAAAAGATCTCGTGTGATGGAGTCTATTAAACTCTAGGTGATTGGAACTTCTAATGAGGGGCAACTATGGCTCGTGTATTATTCCATGGGCCATAGAAGACCCTCATTGTGTGAAAATTCTAGCGGCTTAGGTTTTCTAAGGCCATCAAATGGGTCTTGAAACAAAATCAATAGACCACACCAATTAAATTCAGCCCCGAAGTAATACTTTTATGCACTTAGATAATCCCCATAATATATCCAATGCCCCATATACAAGGATTACAGACTACCCATCAAAGGACATTTGAAACATTCACACCACATTCTGACAATCATTCGATAGTTAAATGTTATGCCACTATGCGCACATATGCAATCACATGCCCTTTTTTCGAACAATGATTTCCAAGTAATTCCAACAACATATGACTACATGATTTCTATAAACATCATTCACACACGACAATACCAAACACAAATTTTTGAATTTACATAATTTTAACAAAGGAAACTATTCAATCAAGGTTAAGCACAATATATCACATACAAGGGTAATGCTTATTTTAAGCACATTAACTTCGGAATACATACCCAATAATGATCTTAACCTAATGATACCAATTTTGACAATATAAGAAATTAAGAGTAAAGAACATACCAAATTCAGATTACAAAGTTGAGAAATTGAAGGAGGATACCGAAATGGGTGGAACCCTAAGTGGCCGGAGTATCGCCGGAAAGTCACCAAAATAATGGAGGGTGGCCGGATGGTGATCAGAGTAGTAGGGAAGGACAAGGGGTCAGGTTATTTTGGGAAATTTTTCTAATTTACCCCTCTTTTTATATGTTGACCACTTCGGATAAAAAGTTGGGCCCAGGCCCTGCGAAACCTCGACCAAAGGCTGTAAAAATTTCTGCGATCTATAGAGCGTGGTCTCGTAGTATGCCAAAATCCTAATCTAGGAAATTGTCTTCACTGACTCGTCTATGGGTCGTACATGGACAACTATTCATAAATGGGTTGTAGAAGCCCCCAACACTTCGATATATTTAGAGGACTTACCTGGGGTCCATGAGCCCAATTCATGGCTCATATTTTTATCTATGAGCGTAAAGTTGGCTCATCGACTGGAGTGCATAGTACTTTTACTCACTGGAAGTGTTCTACAAATTAGTGTACAGGTCATGGCTTGAACCACGATCCATAGAATCAGTCGTAGTAGCATTTCTTAGTGATTATCACCCAATATGGCTGACTTGGTCATATACCTGCATATCCTTCACAAATCACATTGTTAACCTATATGCCACCAGTCCAGAGTCCACAAATTATAACCAAAATGCTAAAATTAGAATACCTAGTAATCTAAATGCTAAAAATAAATAAATAAAACTACTACAATTACATTAAATATCTTGGGTTACCTCCCAACTAGCTCCTGATTTATTATCACAACACGAATTTTTACAACTTGGTTACTCAAACTTCACCAAGTGCCCAAACTTACATCTTCAACTCATAGGGCCTCTTCATCGAACGACAGATATTGAAGACGACTTCTTCATCATTCAGTTGAAACTTGAGTTAGCCTAATTGAATAACCACTAATGCTCCCCTAGTGGCTAGGAATGACCTTCCCAAGATGATTAGGACTTCGAAATTGACTTCGCAATGAAGGATCACAAAGTGTGCGGGGAATATAAATTTATCCACTTTGACAATGACGTCATATAATATTGAAACCCAATCTTTTTTTTAATGAAAATTAAATACCTTTAAGTTATATCATTTTTGAGTATCTCTTATTATGGATTTTGATTATAAATTATATTGGGATTTTATGAAATGTTAACTGATTATGCATGTCTATCTATTTCAATCTTATACAATGAATTGGTTTGTCTGTTGAGACTATGCATGTTCTGTGCTATGAAACTATGATCTATTATGAAGTTTGATGATGGATTTCAATGTATCCTACATGAGGGCTTTATAATGTGTTGGTAGGTTTATTTACGTTGATTTTTCTCATATTATTTAACTGTTGAATTTCATGATTTTGAACAAGCATTATGAACCCACCAAGTGTTTGATACAATTTCTTGACAAGGATTCTCATGTTATTGATAATCTATTACATGGTTTGTAAGCTAAGTGACTTTATAATGATTAAGGGCTTTCATATATTCATTGAATTCATGAAAAGTATCTATGGTGTTGCAAGTATACCACACTTTGTAGGAGGGTGACATGCCCAATCACCTTGTTGATGGGGTAACATGCTTCAATTACCTTGTTGGGGACTGACATGCCCAATCACCATGTTGAGGGGTGGATACCTTGATCAACTTGTTTGGAGGGGGGTGACATGCCAAATCACCATGTTGAGGGGTGGATACCTTGATCACCTTATTGGGGGGTGACATGCCCAATCACATTGTTGAGGGGTTGATATCTTAATTACCTTACAAGGGGGTGACATGCCTTGGATTCCAAGTAGTAGCTTGCTTGGTCTATGTTGAGTTTTGAGATGCTATTACATTGCTAGCTCATGCTATGACCGACCAAATTCACCAAGGGGTCTAAGCCCATCATGCTCCCACTCTGGCTTCTAGGGTGAGGGATTTCACTAGAATGAACCCATCAGAGTTCCATTAATCCAAGATGGAAGAGGATACCTAAGAGTTCATCGATGAGGTGTACAAAGTGTTATCTATCATGGGTGTAAATTCAGAGGAAAAGGCGAAGTTGGTAGCCTACTAAGTCAAAGGCGTTGTCCAAATTTGGTTCACCCAATGGAAATTGGAGAGGAGAGATGATGATGCTATTCCTTGGTTCAAAGCCGTATTCCTCAACCGGTTCTATCCTATCGAGCTAAGGGAGGCTAAAATTATGGAGTTTATGATTCTTAAGCAAGGTTCCATGAGTGTGAGGGAGTATTCCCTAAAGTTCAACCAACTCTCCAAGTATGCTCCATAATTGGTTTCCAAGCTAAGATCAAGGATGAACAAATTTTTGTTAGGTGTGTCTGACTTGGTTAATGAAGAGTTTCATACCGCCATGCTAGTAGGTGATATGTATTTGTCCTACCTCATAACATATGCCAAACAACTAAAGGGGGAAAAGCTTAGAAGGAGAAGAAGTATTGGGGGGAGGTGATTAGACATGATATGGTGGATCTTCTCTCACTGAGGACATGACCCTAGATAGAAAGAAATGGAGGTCATGAATTAGAGTCACATGCTAATTGGTATGGTTAGGTGGATGCATGGCCTTAGGGTATAGTAGGGTTAATTGGTAGGGTTATTCATGTGTTATCATTATCTTTCATATTGTGTGTTAGTTTTATCATATTTACATACTGCCATGTGCTATTCATTATTAGTCGCGCTTTCTGTTCCCTTCCCTTTCCATTTTGTCCTATCTAGTTCTTTCTGCTTATGGGTTTTGAGATGAGGGTTCCCAAGAAACAACCTCTCTACTTCAATGAGGTAGCGTTAAGGTCTATATATATCTACCCTCCGCATACCCCACTTGTGGGATTTCACTGGGTATGTTGTTGTTGTTGTTTGTTTGAAAAGCTGTAATGCTTGCAATTATTGTGGTGAAGTGGAGTGATTGATTGTCCTCATGCTCAAAACAATGGTAGAGATGGTCATCCACAAGGCCAAGGTGTAAATACGGGTCAAAGGGGAAGAGGAGGCCAACAAGGGGGTGCTCCAAGGCAAATTAGATTCTATGTTCTTCAAGGGAGAAAAGGGGTGGATTAGGTGCCCGATGTCGTCACTGGTATGTTAAAGGTTTTCAATTTTTATGTGAATGCTTGGTCTATATGGTAGTCAAAGGTAGATTCATTTCTTGTATTAAAGCCCAAAAGTTGATTTCTAAGTGCTGTTTCTATCATCTTGTAAGGGTTAGGATTGTTGAGTCCAAAGTCCTTCCTATTGAGTCGGTTCTGGAGGTTAATGAGTTTCATGATGTCTTTCCCGATGTACCTCTCGAAAAGGGAATAGACTTTTGTATAGACCTTCTTCTCTATACTCAACCCATTTCTATTCCCCCTTACCATATGGCCTCGGCGGAGTTGAAGGAGTAATTGAGGGATTTGTTGGAAAAGGGTTTCATAAGGCCTAGTAAGTCACCTTGGGTGCACCGGTGTTATTTGTAAGGAAAAAGGATGGTTCTCTTAGAATGTGTATTGATTACTGGTAACTTAATAGGGTCACCATAAAGAACAAGTACCCTCTACCAAAGATTGATGACCTTTTTGATCAACTTCAAGGGGCTAGTCACTTTTCTAAGATTGATGTTTGGTCCGGGTATCACCAAGTGAGTGTAAGGGAGTGTCACATTCCCAAGATAGATTTCCAAACTAGGTATGGGCACTTTGAGTTTGTCGTTACGTCCTTTGGGTTGACTAATGCATCAGCTATATTTATGGACGTCATGAATAGGGTCATTAAACCCTACCTTGACTTATTTGTGATGGTTTTAATTGATGATATCTTGATTTATACTTATAGTGAAGAGGAGCATGTGAATCACTTGAGGGTGGTGTTGCAAATCTTGAGGGAGGAGAGGTTGTATGCTAAATATGAAAAATGTGAGTTTTGGTTGAAAGAGGTTGCTTTACTAGGGTATATTGTGTCGGGTGATGGCATTTAAGGTGGATCCTAAGAAGACAGAAGTGATTAGAAATTGGCCTAGACCTTTGACTCCATCTAAAATTAGAAGTTTCTTGGGTTTGGTGGGTTATTACTGGAGGTTTGTGAATGGCTTCTCTTCTATTGCTTCTCCTATGACTAAGTTGACCCAATAGAAGGAGAAATGTGTGTGGACCGATGATTATGAGAATAGTTTCCAAACCTTGAATGGTAAGCTTCTCTCTACTCTTATCTTGGCTCTACCGAAAGGGTTGGAAGGGTTTGTTGTGTATTGTGATGCCTCAAGAATTTGTTTGGGGTGTGTTTTGATTCAAAGTGGTAAGGTGATAGCTATGCCTCTAGACAACTTAGGAACATGAGGAGAATTATCCTACCCATGATCTTGAATTGACTACCATTGTATTTGCTTTGAAAATTTGTCGTCACAACTTGTATGGGGTTCATGTTGATGTGTTTACCGACCATAAGAGTCTCCAATATGTGTTCACCCAAAAAGATCTTAACTTGAGACAAAGAAGGCGGTTAGAGCTCCTTCAAGATTATGATATGAGTGTTCATTATCACCCTGACAAAGCTAATGTTGTGGCCGATACTCTAAGTAAAGTGTCTGTGGTAGTTTAGCTCATGTCGATGATTATGGCAAAGGGGTGGTTAGAGAGGTTCACCGGTTGGCTAGATTGGGGTTAGGTTGGATGAAGTTGATAATGATGGTGTAATGGTTGTTGATTGTTCTAGCTCTTCCTTAATTGAAGAGGTAAAGGTAAAACAAGGTCTTGACCCTGCCTTGCTAGAGTTAAAGTCCTTGGTGAGCATGGTAAAGTAAAGGTTTTCTCCCAAAGGGAAGATGGTGCCCTTAGTACCAAGGTAGGTTCTGTGTGCCAAATGTGGTTGATTTCAGAGAATTGAGTTTGAAGGAGGCCCATAATTTGTCTTATTCCATTCACTCGATTCTAAAAAGATATATAGATACTTGAGCCTAGTGTATTGGTAGGGTGGTATATGAAACGACCCCAAAAAGTGCCCAAAAATGTGCCTCAGAGTGCTCGAACTCGTAATTTATATATATCAAAAATCCGTGCATGATTTTGAAAATCCAACTTCGTATTATTGTTCAGGGGGTAAAATTGAGTGAAACATGGGTCTAACCCAAATTTAAGTGCAACCGTAGCAATATTTGAAACAATGCAAAAATGCAATTTCTAGAGACGATCCGCGCCCCTGGCGCGATACGCCAAGGGCGCGCTACAGTGTATTTTGTACTCTATTTTTATTGTTCGGTCCAAGGCCTTTGGGTCTTGGGCCTAAGTGTTTCCATGCATGAAAATACATATACTTAGTCATATTTCACCCTCATATCATTCAAAATATTCCCCAATATTCACTCAAACACTTAGCAAAATATTTCACTCCTAAATTCAAGTCCAAAAACTCATCTGGATCTTAAGGTTCTTATTCAAGCTTCAAGTCTCCATCTCTAATCTTTATCTATTTGTTCTCCAAAGCAAATGTATATGGGTTTGTTTCATGGGTTCTTTTCACCCATGATACCTAAGCTCTCTTTTACCTAAAATTGCATTATTTAAAGTTGATGTACTCATGGGTCTTATCTATTATGAATTTCACTGTACGCTATGTTGGAGTTTCATGAAATTATGGTTGTTTTAGCATGTTTTGAGTGATAAATCTAAGATCTACTGTGAGATTTGATCAAGGGCTTTGATGTATATGGTTTGAGGGTGTTACCAAGTATCTATTGATGGTTTTACATTGCACTTTCTAGCATGATTTTGCCCTTGAATTGATGGTTTTACACTAGCACTACACCCCCACCCCCCCGCCCCAAGTGTTTGATAAAATGTTTGGATTATGATTATGTGAGGAATTGAAGGACCACTGCACATCTTATGAGTTGAATGACTATATGATGATGAAAGGAATATATGTATATGATATTATCTCTATAGTGTTGCGAATTGACAAATCCTCACTCAGGGGGGTTGTACACCTGGGTAAGCTTGTTGAGGGGTTGGTACCTCAATGGCCTCGGTTGCGAGGTGGTAGGCCCGTGCAACCATGTCGAGGGGTTTTTACTTTGATAACCACGTTTGGAGTTTTGTACCTTGATAACCATGTTGGGGGAATTGTACCTCATCAACCTATTATGGTGTTCGTATCTCATTCGCCTCTCTAAGGGGATAGTAGGTCTTGGATATGCACTACTAATTGTCTCTCCTTATACAATGTTCTATAGGAGAATGGTTTTACTTCAAGCATCATTCACATATGCCATATTGCCATATGCTTACCCATTTCCTATGTAATGCATTTTGCTTATGATGCTTATCAGTTGTTGCATTGCATCGCACATACTTAGTACATTCAAATGTACTAATGCATACTCTATGCCTATATGATATCACCATGTTGGAACCAAAGCCCCACTTGATCATCCTCCTCCATGTTGATAGTGCGGCTTCTCTCAAGCTCTTTGGTGAGTCCTCCATTTCAGGGATGATGTTTATGATCTCATACTATGTTCCAAGGCTACCTTTCTTTTATGTATGTATTTACTATGAGGGTAAGCCTGATTGCTTGTCCTGGCCCCCGCTCTTATCTATGTAGTAGAGGTGTTGTTGGACATGTTTGTATTATGCTATAGGCTTTGACTCTCTCTTGACTCTTGATGTTTATGATATGGAAGTTGTCCCTTAGCCCTGTTGTCCCTATTTAATATCTTTTGCTGTGTTTTATTGCTTCAGCGACCAAGGATTTGTATTGATATGTTAAGAGGCTTGTTGGGGTCCCTTCGAGTTCTCCATGCACTATGTCACATCTAGGCCCTAGGATTGGATTGTGACAAACTTGGTATCATAGCACTAGAGTGTTAGGTCCTCAGCGTCTAACACATCGCGTCGATTAGAGTTTTGTTCATGGTTTTGTTGTGCACCACAAATATGAGCAAGAGACTATGAGGCATTTAGGAAATATCTCCATTCTTCTTACTCTATGTCATGCTATAGACGTTGAGGTAAGGTTTTCCTCCTAACAATTATCCTTTGCTATGCTAGATCATACTTAACATGAGAGGAAGAACAACCCGTACACTCGAGAAGTAACCGGGTAATGGAGAGCTTCACGATGTTCTCAGTTTTCTTACACAAGTTGTGGCTAATCAAGCTAACCAAGGGAGCCAAGCTCTTCATGTTCGTACATCGGCATCTCGGGTGAGAGATTTCATAAGGATGAATCCCCCAGAATTCTATGGGTCAAAGGTGAGTCAGGACCCTTAAGAGTTCATTGATGAGGTCTACAAGATTTTGTCTATCATGGTGTGAGGTCAGAGGATAAGGAGGGGTTGGCGGCCTACCAACTCAAAGGGGTAGTAGAAATATGGCACAATCCATGGAAAGAGGAGAAGGGAGGTCAACAATGTGGTTCTTTGGGAGAAGTTCAAGGCGGCTTTCCTTAATCAGTTCTTCCCTCTTGAGCTTAGGGAAGCAAAATTGGTGGAATTTATGAATTTGAGATAGGGTCTATAAGTTTTAGGGAGTATGCCCTCAAGTTCAACCAACTTTCAAAATATACTCCACACTTGGTGGCTGACTCAAGGTCAAAGATGAATAAATTTGTGATGGGTATTTTCGACTTGGTGAGTGAGGAGTGGTGGTCCACCATGTTGATTAGTGACATGGATTTGTCCTGTATGATGACCTATGCCATATAAATGGAGGAGGAGAAGTTGAGGAAGAGAAGGGGTCATGAGGCCAAGAGGGCCCGTTTTGAGGGAAAGTTCTATAGTTGAAAGGGAGGCCAGTTCCTTCAAGGCCTAAGGTCTTCTCATGCATTTCATAAGAAGGTTGTCAATGATTTTCCAAGGGCCCAAGGTGTTGGGGTATGGTGCATAATGGTGGGTGTCTGAAATGTGGTAAGGGTCATAGTGGCCCACGCTTGAGGGATACTAATGCGTGTTGTGGGTGTGGAGAAGTTAGGCACAAGATGTTGGATTTTCGTCGGAATCGGAACAAGGGTAAGGAGGTTCATCCACAATGTGCTAATGTGGTTCCTTTGGGGAAAGGTGGCTGAAAAGATGGTTCCCTAAGATACAATCGATTTTATGCATTACATGAGAGGCAAGGGGTTGATGAGGTGCCTGACATTGTTATCGGTATGCTGAAAATCTTTAATTTTGATGTGCATGCATTGATTGATCCGGGTGCCACTCTTTGTTTGATTATCCCCTTTGTTGCCAAAAAGATCAATGTTGAACCCGAATTGTTGTGTGATTCATATGAGGTGTCTACTCCTATTGTGTATCTATTGTGTCTAGAAAGGTCTATAGGAATTATCCAATTTGCATTTTGCATAAAATAATGCCTTGTGATCTCGTTGCGTTGGATATGGTTGATTTTGACGTCATTCTTGGGATGGATTGGTTGCATCCACACTATGCCTCTGTTGATTGTAGAACCTATAAGGTCAAATTGCAACTCCAAAATGAACCAGTTCTTAAGTTGGAGAGCCATGATGTGGTAGTGAAGGGTAGATTCATCTCTTGTATTAAAGCCTATAAGTTTATCTCCAAGGGGTGTGTTTATCATCTTGTGAGGGTTAGGGATGTGGATTCCAATGTCCTTCCCATAGAGTCAGTTCCATTGTAAATGAGTTTCTTGATGTCTTTCCAAATGACCTCCCTAGTGTTCCTCTCGAAAGGGGGATAGAGTTTGGTATAGACTTCCTCCATGATAGCCAACCCATTTCTATTCCCCCTTATCGTATGGCCTCAGTGGAGTTAAAGGATTTAAAGGAACAATTGATGGACTTATTGGAGAAGGGTTTTATTAGGCCTACCAATCACCTTGGGGTGCACCGGTATTGTTTGTGAAGAAGAAGGATGGGTCCCATAGGATGTGTATTGACTACAGGCAACTTAATAGGGATATCAAGAATAGGTGTCCTCTTCCGAGGATTAATGATTTGTTTGACCAATTGCAATGGGCTAGCCACTTCTCTAAGATTGATCTTCGGTCTGGGTACTATCAAGTGTAGGTGAGGGACTGTGATATTTCTAAGACGATCTTCCGGACTAGGTATAAGCATTATAAGTTTGTTGTGATGTCATTTGGGTTGACCGATGGACCAGCTATCTTCATGGATCTTATGAATAGGGTCTTCAAACCCTACCATGATTCGTTTGTTGTTGTCTTCATTGATAATATTTTGATCTATTCACATAGTAAGGAGGAGCATATGGGTCATTTGAGGGTATGTTGCAAAGATTGAGGGAAGAGAAATTATATGCTAAATATGAGAAATGTGAATTTTGGTTGAAAGAAGTTGCCTTCCTTGGTCATGTGGTATCGGGGGATGGTATTAAGGTGGATCCTAAAAAGATGGATATGATAAAAAAATTGGCCTAGATCACTGACCCGTCGGATATTAGGAGCTTCTTGGGCCTAGCAGGTTACTACTAGAAATTTATTAATGGGTTCTCTTCTATTTCTTCTCCCATGATAAAATTGACCCAAAAGAAAGCTAAGTTTGTGTGGACCAATGAGTGTGAAAAAAGCTTCCATACCCTGAAAGATAAGGTTGTGTCCGCTCCTATATTGTAACTATAGAAAGGGCTAGAGGGGTTTGTGGTGTATTTTAGTGCTTCTTGAGTTGGTCTGGGTTGTGTTCTAATGCAAAAATGGTAAGGTCATAGCCTATGCTTCTAGGCAACTCAAAGTGCATGAAAAGAACTATCCTACCTATGATCTTGAGCTACCCGCCATGGTACTTATATTAAAGATATGGCATCACTATGTGTATGGGGTGCATGTTGATGTGTTCACAGATCATAAAAGCCTCCAATATGTCTTTATCCAAAAAGATCTCAATTTGAGGCAAATAAGGTGGCTAGAACTTCTTAAGGACTATGATATGAGTATGCATTATCATCCTGGTAAGGCTAATGTGGTGGCAAAGGCCTTGAGTAGGGTTTCTATGGGTAGCTCATGTTGAGGGATAGAGGTGGCTAAGGAGGTCCATCGGTTGGCTCGATTGGGGGTTAGCTTGGAAGAAGTTGATAATGGGGGTGTTGTTATTGTTGATGATTCTAAATCTTCATTACTTGAGGAGGTGAAAGCTAAGAAAGATCTTGACCCCGGTTTGTTGGAATTGAAGGCATTGGTAAAAGAGGGTAAGGTGGAGGTTTTTTCTCAAGGGGGAGATGGTGCCCTTAGGTACCAAGGTAGGTTATGTGTACCTCGTGTTCATAGCTTGAAGGAAAAAATTCTTGATGAGGCTCATGGTTCTTCTTACTCTATTCACCTCGGTTCTACTAAGAGGTATAGGGATTTGAGAGAGATGTATTGGTGGGGAGGCATGAGGAGTGACATTGCCAAATTTTTTTCCGGTTACCATAGTTACCAACAAGTCAATGCCGAACATTAAACACTAGGGGGCCTAACCTAAGACATAGAGATTCCTACTTGGAAGTGGGAAGATATTAATATGAATTTTGTGGTTGGGCTGCCCAAGACTAGAAAGGGTTTTGATTCTATATGGGTTGTGGTTGATAGGATGACAAAATCAGCTCACTTCCTACCATTTAAGACTGCATATAGGGCTGATGATTATGCTAGGTTGTACATTAATGACTTGGTAAGGTTGCATAGGGTTCATTTGTCATCATATCTGATCGTGGTGCATAATTCACTTCATACTTTTGGAGGTCCTTCCAAAGAGGTCTTGGAACTAAGGTAAAGCTTAATACAACCTTTCACCCTCAAACAGATGGCCAAGCCGAAAGAACTGTCCAAATACTTTAGGACATGCTTAAGGGTTGTGTATTGGAGCTTAAGGGTAGTTGGGATGATCATCTTCCATTGATTGAGTTTGCATATAACAATAGTTATCATTTTAGTATTTGTATGGCTCCTTTTGAGGCTCTCTATGGTAGACGTTGTAGATCACCTGTTGGGTGGTTTGAGGTTGGAGAGGTGGCTATATTTGGTCTAGATCTTGTTATGGATGCTATGGAGAAGTTAAGGATTATTAGATATAGGATGAGAACAACCCAAAGTCGCCAATAGTCTTATGCCGATGTGTGGAGAAGAAATCCTGAATTCAAGGTTGGTTATTGGGTTTATTTGAAGGTGTCGCCCATGAAGGGTGTGTTCCATTTTGGTAAGGAGGTCAAGTTAAGCCCTAGATATATGGGTCCTTATAGGGTGATGAGAAGGATTGGTAAGGTGTCCTACCAGTTAGATTTTCCTAGAGAAGTAAAATTGGTTCATCCGCTCTTTTATATGTCTATGTTGAGGAAGTGTGTGGGTGATCCTAATGCTATTATGCCTCTTGATATTGCGGGGGTGGTTGAAGACAACTTGACATATGAAGAAGTTCTAGTAAAAATCTTGGATAGGAAATTGAAGAGTGTGAGGAACAATGAAGTTGCTTCGGTTAAGGTTCTTTGGAGGAACCAACAAGTCGAAAGTGCTACTTGGGAGGCCGAAGTGGATATGCAAAAGTGATACCCTTATCTTTTCCATCCTACTCAAGCCTAAATTACTAATTTTATGTCTTCTATGTTATTTCATGTCTCATGTTCCAGCCCCTAAGTCATTTGCATGCATTCATATTTATGTTGTCAAGGTTCATGGTGATTTTACACTTATGTTGAGTTTTTGAAAATAATGTTTTGAGTGTGTTGATGCATTCATGTCGGGGCTAATCTCTTCATGAGTACTCTTCTCATGTACATCTCTTTGACATTTGTGGAAAAATGTTCCCAAGGGAGAGATATTGAAACGGCCCCAAAAAGTGCCCGAAAATGTACCTCGAAAGTGCCCAGAATCCTAATTTTCATATATCTCAAAATCCGAGCGTGATATTGAAAATCCAACTTCATATTCTTCATCAGGGGTTCAAATTAAGTGGAAAATGGGTCTAACACTGATTTAACAGCAACCATAGAAAAATTCGAAAATCACAAAAATGTGATTTCCAAAGACAATCCGCACCCCTAACGCGATGCACCAAGGGCGTGCTATAATGTATTTTGTACACTATTTTTCTTTTCCAGTGCAAGGCCTTTGGGTCTTGGGCCTAAGTGTTTCCATGCGTGAAAATACCTATACTTAGTCTTATTTCACCCTCATATCATTCAAAACATTCCCCAATATTCAGTCAAACACTTAACCAAATATTTCACTCCTAAATTCAAGTCCCAAAACTAATTTGGATCTTAAGGTTCTCATTCAAGTTTCAACTCTCCATCTCCAATCTTCATCAAGTTGTTCCCCTAAGCTAAGGTATGCCGGTTTCTTTCATGAGTTCCTTTCACCCATGATACCCAAGCTCTCTTTACCTAAAATTGCATGATTTAAAGTTGATTTACTCATGGGTCTTATCTATTATGAATTTCATTGCACACTGTGTTGAGGTTTCATGAAATTATGGTTGTTTCAGATTGTTTTGAGCTATGGATATATGAGTTACTATGACATTTTATGAAGGGCTTTGGTGTATATGTCTTGAGAGTGTTACCAAGTATCTATTGATGGGTTTACATTGAATTTTCTAGCATGATTTTACTCTTGAATGTTATGTTTTTACACTAGCACTACACACCCACCAAGTGTTTGATAAAATGTGCAAATTATGATTTTTTGAGGAACTGAAAGTCCAATGCACGTCTTATGAGTTGAATGACTGTATGATGATGAAAGGAGTGTATGTATATGATATTATCTCTATAGTATTAGGAATTGACCAAGCCCAACTCGAGGGGGTTGTAGGCCCGGGTAACCTTTTGAGGGGTTTGTACCCCGATCACATAACTCAGGAGGTGGTAGGTCCATACAACCATGTCAAGGGGTTTGTACCTTGATAACCACGTTGTGGGGCTTGTACCTCATCAATATTTTGGGGAACTTGTACCTCATCAACCTACTGAGGGGTTCGTAGTTCATTCGCCTCTCCAATAGGATGGTAGGCCTTTGATATGCACTAATAATTGTCTCTCTTTACACATGTATTATGTTCTATATGAGCTTGGTTTACTTCAAGCATCATTCATACATGCCATATTGCTATATGCTTGCCCATTGCGTATGTTATGCTTTTTTCTTATGGTATTTCTCGCTTGTTGCAATGCATCCTACATACTTAGTATATTGAAATGTACTAACACATACTCTATGCCTCTATGATGTCACCATGTAGGAAGCAGAGCCCCATTTGATCATCCTCCTCGACGTGGCTAGTGCGACTTCTCTCAAGCTCTTTGGTGAGTTCTCCATTTCAGGGATGATATTTGTGATCTCATACTATGTTCTAAGACTATCTTTCTTTTATGTATGTTTTGACTATGAGGGTGAGCCTAGTTGCTTGTCTTGGTCCCCTCTCTTATCTATGTAGTAGAGGTGTTGTTGGACATGTTTTGTATTATGCTTTGAGCTTTGAATCTTTCTTGACTCCTGATGTTTATGATATGGAAGTTGTCCCTTAGCCCTGTTGTCCCTATTTACTATCTCTTGTATTTTATTGCTTCCGTGACCAAGGATGTGTAATGATATGTTAAAAGGCTTGCTTGGGGTCCCTTCGGGATCCTCATGCATCATATCACGTTTAGGCCTTAGGCTTGGGTCGTGACAGTAAGAAAAGAGACATTGCCAAGTTCATATCAAAATGTCACTATTACCAACAAATGAAAGCTGAAGATCAAATGCTAGATGGCTAATCCTAAGATATAGAGATTCCTTAGGAAGAGATGAAGATGGATTTTGTGGTTGGATTTCCTAAGACTAGGAAACATTTTGACTCTATTCGGGTTGTTGTGGATAGAATGAAAAAGTCTGCTAACTTCTTACCGGTCAAAACCACTTATGGTGCCAAAGATCATGCTTAGTTGTAGATACATGAGTTGGTTAGATTGCATGGGGTGCCCTTGTCTATCATTTCGGATCGTGGTGCACAATTCACTTCTCACTTTTGGAGGTTTTCCAAAGTGCTCTTGGCACTAAGGTTAAGCTTAGCACGGCCTTTCATCCTCAAACAGATGGTCAAGCGAAGAGAACTATCCAAACTCTTGAGGATATGCTTAGAGCTTATGTTTTGGAGTTTAAGGGTAATTGGGATCTAAATCTTCCACTTATTGAATTTGCTTACAACAATAGCTACCACTGAAGCATTAGTGTTACTCCTTTTGAAGCTCTCTATGGTAGGCATTGTAGATCCCCGGTTGGGTGGTTTGAAGTGGGAAAATGGCTTTGCTAAGTCTGGATTTGGTCATGGAAGCCTTGGAGAAGGTGAGGTTGATAAGGAAGAGAATGAAAACAACCCAAAGTAGACAAAAGTCCTACTCCGATGTGAGGAGAAGAGATCTTGAGTAATTAGTGATTGGGTTTACTTGAAAGTTTCACCCATGAAGGGTGTGGTCCAGTTTGGCAGGAAGGGGAAATTAAGTCCAAGGTTTGTGGGTCCTTATAAAGTTTTGAAGAGAGTGGGTAAGGTTGCATATGAGTTCGAGTTTCCTATGGAGATGAATATGGTTCATCCGGTCTTTCATGTATCCATGTTGAGAAAGTGTATGGGTGACCCGAGTGCTATAGTTCCCTTGGATGTTATGGATGTTGTACAAGATAATTTAACCTATGAGGAGGTCCCGGTGGAGATTTTGGATAGACAAGTGAAGAGCTTGAGAAATAAAGATGTAGCTTCCTTCAACATCCTTTGGAGGAACCAACAAGTTGAAAGTGCCACATAGGAAGCCCAATGCAGACATGCGAAAGTGATATCCATATCATTTCCACTTTTCTCAAGCAGAAGGTACTAATTTAAGTCCCAATATAAATCCAAGTTTTTAAGTTTCAAACCTTATGACATTTTTCATGCATTCAAGTTTATGTTGACAAGTCTATACATTTTGACATTTATGTTGAGATTTTTGAAGATTATGCTTAAATGCATTTGTTGCACTCATTTCGAGCTGAAATCTTCATGATTACTTCTCTTATGCACGTTACTTTGACATTCGGGGACAAATGTTCCCGAGGGGGAGATATTGAAATGCCCCAAAAATGTGCTTCAGAAATGCCCATAACCGTAATTTTCATATATCTCAAAATCCTTGCATGATATCAAAATTTGACTTCATATTCTCGATCAGCGGGAAAAATTGAGTGGGAAATGGGTATAACCCAGATTTTAGAGGACCCATAGTGAAAAATAATTTTTGCTAATTTGTCTTATCCAACGTCTGTCCGTGCCCTAATCGCAACAACGCCAGGGGCACGGAGCAGTATAAATTCTGCCTTCACGTTGGGTCTGCATCGCATACTAGACGTGGACCAATATTAATTCTTTTATTAATTTTCTTGTATCAACCAAGGGCATTGGGGTCATAGGCCCATGCTACTTATTCATAAAAACACCTATGCCTAGCTATCTTTCAACTCTATATCATTCAAGACCCTCTCAAAACCCACTCCAAGAATTAACCAAATATCTCATTCAAATTCTAAGGATTTCAAGCCTAACTATGGAACTCAAAGATTCTCTTCAAGCCCTAAGTTCTCTCCAAGCTCAACTCATAAAAGCCAAGTTTGAGGTATGTCGGTTTCATCCATTAGATCCTTCACCCAAGGAGCCTAATCTTCCTTTTTATTAAAATACATGTTATCAAGTTATATCATCTATGGGTATCTCTTATTATGGATTTTGATTATAAAACATGTTGTGGTTTATGAAAGGTTGACTGATTATGCATGTCTTTCTATTTCAAGCTTATACTATGAATTGGTTTATCTATTGAGACTTTGCATGTTTTGAGCTATGAAACCATGATCTATTATGAAGTTTGATGATGGATTTCAAGGTATCCTACATGATGGTTTTACTATGTGTTGGTGGGTTGATTTATATTGAGTCAGATTATTCACTCTTGAATTGCATGATTTTGAACTAGCATTATGAACCCAACAAGTGCTTGATAAAATGTGTTGACAAGAAATCTCAAGTAATTGATAATCTATTATATGGTTTATAAGCCAAGTGACTTTATGATGATTAAAGGTCTTATATATATGCATTGAATTCATGAAAAGTATCTATAGTCTGACAAGTATATCACACCTTGTTGGGGGTTGACATGCCCAATCACCTTGTTGAGGGAGTGACATGCCTCAATCACCTTGTTGAGGGGTGACATGCCCAATCACCTTGTTGAGGGGTGACATGCCCAATCACCATATTGAGGGGTGGATACCTCGATTATGATTATGCATTTTTACTATATTGGCCTATGTCTTGTTGCATTTCATCCTACATACTTAGTACATTAAAAAACATACTAATGCATACTCTATTCCTAATGATGTTACCATGTAGGGACCGGAGCACCTCTCTACCATCCTCCACATGGCTAGTTTTGGTACTTCGACAGATAAGCTTTGGTGAGTCCTCATGTCAGAGGACACTATCTTTACTACTCTTACTATGATGAGACTTCTTCATGTTGAACACTTATTACTATGAGGGTGAGCCTGGAGCGTGTCTTTGTAACCATAGTGTTGCATTGCTTATTAGAGATAATAGGAAGACAAGGAGCCGAACAACATCCATAGACAGATTCTAGATTCCTATCATACTTTTTTAGATGAAGATAATTTTGTGTAGATAGTTATGCAGATGCTCTAATGATAGGCCCACGAACAACCTGTGATTTTGTAGCATTTGCAGCAACCTACTCCAAATAATGAACTTTGTGTCATCCGATAGTGGGGTTAACACAATAGCTCCAGTGACATCCATCGCCATGGGGTCAAGCTGATATTGATTCTGTGTACGGTGCTTGAAGATCCTATGGTGGTGGATTAGCATCCTCAAATGGAGGTGGGTTATTATTACTCTCACGACCCAAGCCTAGGTCCTAGACGTGACACGGCAAATAAGAAATCCGAAGGAACCCCAAACAAGCGTCTTAACTTATCATTACACATCATTGGTCGCATAAGCATATACATGATGTAAAGAGTAAGAATGGGGGAAAAATAGACAAAGGGCAAAGCTTGCATAACATCATAATCGAGAGACAAAGAGTCAAAGCTCATATCATAGATACATAACATGTCCAACAAATACCTCTACTACTTAGATAAGAGCATGGGCCAAGATAATGCAACCGGGATCACCCTTATAGTAAATACAGAAAGTAAAGAGGAATGTCTCAATACATAATAAGAGAAACATAGATAAATGTACCCAGAATAGAGGACTCACAAATTAGCTTGAGTAGTACTTAACTAGCCACGGAGGAGGAGGATCAACTTGGGCTCCAATACATACATGGTGATATCATGTAGGCAAGAGTATGCGTTAGTATGTTTGAATGTACTAAGTATGTAGGATGTAATGCAACAAGAGATGGGTATCACAATCAAAATGCATAACAATAGGCAATAAGCATAATATAACAATATGGCATGAATGACCAATGCTCAAGTAAAACATACTTAGTAACTTATGCTCATATAGGATATAATATGTATAGAAGAGACCAAGCTAGATTTCCAAAGTACAAACCTTGGTTGGTTGATGATGGTCTCACCCCATCACCCTAGTGGTGAAGTAAAAACCCCTTATATGGTTGATGATAATCTCATCTTATCACCCTAGTGGTAAAGTAGAACCCCTCACATGGTTGATGAGTACAAACCCCCCTCTCGGTTATCCAGACTCTTAGTCCCCTGGATCAGACATGGTCTGGTGCAATACTTTATATAAAATATATCCTTTACATAAGCTCATTTCATCATTATAACATCAATCATATCATATCTCATGCTTTGGACCTTCAATTCCTCAAGAAACCATAATCGGACATTTTATATAACACTTAGAGGGTATGTAGTGCTAGTGTAAAACCATGCAATTCAAGAGTAAAATCATGTAAGAAAATCTACTGCAAAACCATCAATCTACACCTTGCAACACCTCAAATGATATACATAAAATTCTCTCATCAAAGCTTACATAAATCTAATATTTGTAGCTCAAAACATAGTAAAACAGTCATAATTTCATGTGCTCAAACATAGTGTGCAGTGATTTTCATAATAATCAAGACTCATGAATAAATCATCTTTAAATCATGCAATTTGTAAGAAAAGGAAGCTTGGGCATCATGAGTGAAAGTATTCTATGAAAGAAACCCATAGTGAAGATTGGAGGTGGAGACCTGAAGCTTGAAGAAGAACCTTGAAGGAAATCCTTAGATCTGGAAGAGGTTTTGAGACTTGAATTTAGAAGTGAAAGTCTGGCTAAGTGTTTGAGTGAGTATTAGGAAATTTAGGATGATATGAAGGTGAAATATGACTGAGTGTAGGTATTTTCATGTTTGGGAATACTTAGGCCCAAGACCCAAAAATCTTGAACCGAGATAAAAAAATTGGACAAAAAATTTATAGGAATGTGCCCTTGGCGCGTCGCGCTAGGGGCACGGATCATCTCTATTTTTGCAATTTCTAAATTTTGCTACAGTTGCTCTTAAATTAGGATTATACTCTTTCCCCTGTAATTTTGACACCCTGAACAGGAATATAAAGTCATATTTTCTACATCACACATGGATTTTGAGATATGTGAAAATTATGATTTCGGGCACTTCCAAGGCATATTTTCGGGCACGTTTTGGGGTCGTTTTGATATCTCCCCCTTAAAAAATTCATCCCCAAATGTAAAAGAGGCATGCAAGACAAGAGTGATCATAAACAAGTCAGTCCCAACAAGAATGCAACATTACATTCGAAACACCACTTTCAAAATCTCAACATAAGTATAAAATCATCACAAATTTCCCAACTTAAATATGAATGCATATTAATGAAATAGGGGCTAAAAGATAAGACTTGAAATCATATAGGGAGACTTAGAATTAGTACCTTAGGCTTGGGTGGAGTGGAAAATATAAGGATACCGCTTTTGCATGTCCACTTCGGTCTCCCATGTAATACTTTTGACTTGTTGGTTCCTCCAAAGGACCTTGACGGATGTCACCTCCTCATTCCTTAATCTCTTCATTTGCCTATCCAAAATCTGAAGTGGAACCTCCTCATAAGTGAAGTTATTCTCAACAACCCCCACCACATCAAGAGATACAATAGCATTAGGATCACCCACACATTTCCTCAACATAGAGACATGAAATACAGGATGAACCAATTCCATCTCACCAGGTAACTTTAACTCATAAACTACCTTGCCAACCCTCCTCTTGAACTATTAAGGACCAAAATATCTTTGGGATCAACTTGCCCATCCTGCCAAAATGGACCACACTCTTCATGGGTGAAACCTTTAGGTAAAGCCAATCACCAACTTTAAATTCAAGGTTTCTTCTCCTTACATCAACATAGAATTTTTGACGACTCTGGGCTGTCTTTAGCCTTTCAGTAATCATCCTAACCTTCTCAAGAGCCTCCATAACTAGATCTGATCCCAACAAAGCTATCTCACCAACCTCAAACCACCCAATCGGTGATCTACAATGCCTATCATAAAGAGCTTCAAATGGATCCATACCGATGTTAGAATTATAGCTATTGTTATAGGAAAACTCAATCAACGGAAGATGATCATACCAACCACCTTTAATCTCCAACACACATGCTCTAAGCATATCCTCAAGGGTTTGGATGGTCATCTCGGCTTGGCCATCCATTTGAGGGTGGAAGGTCGTAAAATGCTTAACTCTAGTACCAAGACCCCTTTGGAAAGATCTCCAAGAATGTGAAGTAAATTGTGCCCCACGATCCGATATGATGGACAAAGATGCAACCCTACCAAGTGATGAATTTACAACCTTGCATAATCTTTAGCCCCATATGTGGTCTTATCGATAGAAAATGAGTCGATTTCATCATCCTATCAACCAACCCAAATGGATTCAAAACCTTTTCTAGTCTTGGGCAACCCAACAAAAAAATCCATATTAATCACCTCCCACTTCCAAGTAGGAATATCTATGTCTTAGGTTAGGCCACCCGGCCTTTAATATTTAGCTTTGACTTATTGACAACTATGGCAACCGGAAACGAATTTGGAAATGTCCCTCTTAATGCCTCCCCACCAATACACATCTCTCAAGTCTCTGTACATTTTAGTGGAATCGGGGTTGATAGAATAAGAAGAATTATTGGCATCGTCAAGGAATTTCTCCCTCAAACAATCAACACAAGGCACACACAACCTACCTAGGTTCCTAAGGGCCCCATCTCCCCCTTGGGAGAAAGCCTTTACTTTGTCCTCTTTTACCATGGAGGAGTCAAGATCTTGTTTTGCTATCACATCATCAACCAATGAAGACTTAGACCCATCAATAACAATAACACCATCATCACCAACCTCTTCTAACCTGACCCCCAATCTAGCCAATTGATGCACCTCCTTAGCCATTTCCTTATCACCACCATCAACATGAGCTAGGCTACCCATAGACACCCTACTCAACGTATCCACCACAACATTTGCCTTGCCCGGATGATAGTGCACACTCATATCATAGTCCTTAAGAAGTTCTAACCATCTACTATGTCTCAAGTTGAGATCTTTTTGAGTCAAGACATATTGGAGGCTTTTATGATCGGTGAACACATCTACATGTACCCCATACAAATAGTGATGCCAAATCCTTAATGCAAACACAACGATAGCTAACTTTAGATCATCCATATGGTAGTTCCTTTCATATACCTTGAGTTTCCTAGAGGCATAAGCTATGACCTTACCATTTTGCATCAACACACAACCCAAACCAACCTGGGAAGCATCACAATACACCAGAAATCCCTCAAGCCCATCCGGTAGGACAATATAGGAGTGGACACAAGCTTGTCTTTTAATGTTTCGAAGATCCTCTCACACTCATCGATCCACACAAACTTAACCTTCATTTGAGTCAATTTTATCATAGGGGAAGCAATGGAGGAGAACCCATTCACAAACCTTCTATAATAACCCGCTAGGCCCAAGAAGCTCCTAATATCTAATGGCGTTAATGGTCTAGACCAATTTCTAATCACATCGATTTTCTTTAGATCCACCTTAATACCATCCCCCGACACCATATGACCCAAGAATGCAACCTCTTTTAACAAAAAATCACACTTTTCATACTTAGCATATAACTTCTCCTCCCTCAATCATTGCAACATAACACCTAAATGACTCATATGCTCCTCCCTACTATGTGAATAGATCAATATATCATCAATGAAGACCACAACAAAAGAATCAAGGTAGGCTTTGAAAACCCTATTCATAAGGTCTATGAAGATGGCTGGTGCATTAGTCAACCTAAAAGACACCACAACAAACAGACAGTGCCCATATCTTATCTGGAAGGCCATCTTGGGAATATCACACTCCCTCACCTTCATTTGATGATACTCGGACCGAAAATCAATCTTAAAGAAATAGCTAGCCTTTTGTAATTGGTCAAACAAATCATCAATTCTTCAATGATGATACCTATTCTTTATAGTGACCCTATTGAGTTGTCATAGTCAATACACATCCAAAAGAACCCATCCTTCTTTTTCACAAACAACACTGGTGCACCTAAGGTGATTGGCTAGGTCTAATAAAACTGTTCTCCAACAAGCCTCTCAATTGATCCTTCAACTCTTTCAACTCCGCTAGGGACATATGGTAAGTGGGAATAGAAATTGGTGGAGTATCGCAGAAGAGGTCTATGCCAAAGTTTATTTCCTTTTCAGGAGGAACACCGCAAAGGTCATTTGTGAAGATATCAAAAAACTCATTTACAATCGGGATTGACTCTATGGGATTGATTTTAGACTCCACATCCCTAACCCTCGCAATATGGTAATGACACCCTTTAGAGATCAACTTACTGGCTTTAATCCAAGAGATGAATCTACCCTTCCACCATATCTTGACTTTCTGACTCAAGGATGGGTTCATTTGAAAATTAGAATTTGACCCTAGGGGTTCTACAATCAATAGAAACATAGTAGGCATGCAACCAATCCATCTCGATAATGACATCAAAATCAACCATGTCTAATTCAATAAGATCACAAGGCAACAATTTATGCAAAATGCAAATGAGACAACTTCTATAAAATTTTTCAGCAACAATAGATGTACCAATAGGAGTAGACACTACATATGACTCATCCAACAACTCGGGGTCAACATGGAACTTTTATGAAACAAAAGGGGTGACAAAAGAAAGAGTGGCACCTGGATCAATCAAAGCATAAACGTCAAAGTAAAAGATTTTCAACATACTGGTAACAACATCGGGAATCACCAAACCCTTGCCTCCCACATAGAGCATAAAACTGATTTTGCCTTGGGGCACCACCTTGATGACCATCCCTACCCTATGGAATCGTATTTGCACCACGACCTTTGCCCTTATTTCTTGGAAAATCCTCCTTTTTGTGACCAAGCTTCCCATATTCAAAGCATATGTTAGAATCTTCCAAACATGGGCGTTTATGATTCCTCCCATATTTAGAATATATTTCATTAGGAGCCACACCACC
Organism: Solanum ossicruentum; assembly: GCA_025774065.1. Lineage (NCBI taxonomy): Eukaryota > Viridiplantae > Streptophyta > Magnoliopsida > Solanales > Solanaceae > Solanum > Solanum ossicruentum. The sequence goes on along the minus strand of JAOTQR010121444.1, from coordinate 27,344 downwards.
AACACCTTGAGGCCTAGGGAGGTCATTGGAAATTCCCCTATTAGTAGCACGGAAAGACCCTTGGCCTTGATGAAATCTAGCATCCTTTTGGAACATACCCTGAAAACGGTCCCTCTTAACCTCATGACCCCTTCTCTTCCTCAACTTTTCCCCCTCCATTTGCTCGGAATATGTCATCAATCAGGAAAAGTCCATGTCACTAATTAGCATGGCAGATCGACATTTTTCACTCAAAATCTTGTGGACCTCATCAATGGATTCTTGTGGATCTTCGTCCACCTTTGACCCATAGAATACGGAGGATTCATCCTCATGAAGTCCCTAACCCAACTCCTGGGCTAGTAGCATGAGGGGCTTGGGCCCCTTGGTTGACTTGATTGGCCACAACTTGGGCAAGCTTAGTGAGAGCATCCAGAGCTCACCATTTGTAGGTTTCTCCTCGGGAGTTTGGGCCCTTCCTCGTCGAGTGTTAGGCATGATCTAGCATAGAAAAGAACAATCTTTACGGGAAAAACTTACCACAAATCTACAGAATGACTTAGAACATGAAGAGGGGAAACATTTCCTAAAACTGCTCATAGCCTCCTATTCATAGTCATGGCGCACTGCACGACCATGAATAAGAGTCTAATCGACACGGTGTGTTGGACTTCGAGGAGCTATCAACCTAGTATTCTGGCACCAAGTTTGTTACGACCAAGTCTAGGGCCTAAGTGTGACACGGTGAATGAGGAATCCAAAGGAACCCTAAACAAGCCTCTTAGCTCATCATTACACTTTATTGGTCAAGAAAGCACATACAAGGCATAAAGAGTAAGAATAGGGAAAAAGAGACTAAGGCGAAAGCTTGCATAACATCATAATAAAGAGACAAAAAGTCAAAGCTCATATCGTAGATACATAGCATGTCCAACAAAGACCTATACTACTTAGATAAGTGCGAGGTCCAAGAAAAAGCAACTCAGCTCACCCTCATAGTCAAAATAGAACATAAAGAAGAATTTCTCAATACATAATAAGAGAAACATAGATAAAGATCCTAGGAATGGAGGACTCACCAACTAGCTTGAGTAGTACCGAACTAGCCATGTGGAGGAGGAGGATCAACTTGGGTCTGGTTCCTACATAGTGATATCATGTAGGCAAGAGTATGTGTTAGTACGTTTGAATGCACTAAGTATGTAGGATGCAATGTGACAAGAGATAGGCATCACAATCAAAATGCATAGCACTAGGAAATAGGCATAATATAACTATATGGCATGTATGACCAATGCTCAAGTAAAACATGCTTAGTAACTCATGCTCATATAGGATATCATATGTGCAAAAGAGACCAAGCCAGATTTCCAAAGAACAAACTTCTTGGTTAGTTGATGATGATCTCACCCATCACCCTTGTGGTGAAGTACAAACCCCTCACATGGTTGATTATAATCTCACCTTATCACCATGGTGGCAAAGTACGAAACCCCCACATGATTGATGAGTATAAACCCCTATCTCGATTATCCGGACTCTTAGTCCCCCTGGATTGGACATGGTATAATGCAACACTTTATATAGAATATATTATTTACATAAGCTCATTTAATCGTCATAACATCAATCATATCATATCATATGCTTTGAACCTTTAATTCCTCAAGAAACCATAACCGAACATTTTATCAACTACTTAAAGGGTGTGTAGTGCTAGTGTAAAACCATGCAATTCAAGAGCGAAATCATGCAAGAAAATCAATTATAAAACAATCAATCAACATCTTGTAATACCCTCAAATGATATGCATCAAAATCCCTTATCAAATCTTATAACAGATCCAAGATTTATAGCTCAAAACATAGTAAAATAGTCATATTTCATGTGCTCAAACATAGTGTGCAATGATTTTCATAATAATCAAGATCCATGAATAAATCACCTTTAACTCATGCAATTTGTAAGAAAAGGAAGCTTGCACATCATGGGTGAAAGAAACCTACATACCTTAGCTTGGAGATGAACTTGGTGAAGATTGGAGGTGGAAACTTGAAGCTTGAAAGGAAATCCTTAGATCCGAAAGAGGTTTTGAGACTTGAATTTAGGAGTTAAAATATGGCTAAGTTCCATGACCCAAGCCTAGGGCCCATATGTGACACGAAGAATTGGGAACCCGAAGGAACCCCAAGCAAGCCTCTTAACTTGTCATTACACATCCTTGGTTGTGGAAGCATATAAAAGGCATAAAGTAAGAAAAAGCAACAATGGGCTAAGAGATAGCTTGTCAAAATATCAACATCAAAGACAAGGAATCATAGCTCATATCATAAATACATAACTTGTCCAACAAACACCTCTAAACACATAGATAGAGAGGGAGCCAAGAAAAAGCTACCCGACTCACCCTCATAGTCAATAGAGCATAAGATAGTGTCTCAATACATACATAATAGCAACATTGACAACCGTCTCCGAAATGGAGGACTCACCAACAAGCTTGGAATAGCACCGACTAGCCACATGGAGGAGGAGGATGATCAACTTGAGCATCGAGTCCTACATGGTGATATCATGTAGGTAAGATTATGCGTTAGTATGTTTGAATGTACTAAGTATGTGGGAGGCAATACAACAAGAAGTAGACATCATAATCAAAATGCACTATATTAAGCAATAGACATAATATATAATATGCCATGTATGACCAATGCTTGAGCAAAACATGTTTAAGTAACTCATACTTATAGAGGATATCATATGTGAAGAACATAACAAGCTAGCTGTTCAAGGTATAAACACCTTGGCGGTTGTATGGTATAAATCCCTGACATTGTTGATGATAATAACACCTTACCAACATGGTGATGAATTATAAACCCCTCGCATGGTTGATGAGTATAAACCCCCAACATGGTTACCCGGGCTCTTGTCCCCCCCGGATGGTATGGTCTAATGCATCACTTTATATAGGATTTATCATATGCTCTGGTGCAATACTTCATATGGGAATAATCATATACATAATCTCATTTCATCATCATAACATCATTTATATCATATCTCATGGTTTGGACCTTCAACTACTCAAGAAACCACATCCAGACATTTTATCAAATACTCGGGGGTGTGTAATGGGGGTAAAAGACCATGCAATTTTGAGATGAAATCATGCAAGAAATTAGTATTAAAACTATCAATCGACACCTTGCAACACCCCAAGACATTTATATCAAAAACCCTCACCAAATCCAACATTAGATCGAAGATTTGAAGCTCAAAACATGTTAAAACAACCATACTTTCATGAACTAAAACCATTGTGCAATCAATTTCTAAATATACAAGAACCACATATAAAATCAACTTTCAATACTGAATTATTAAGAAAAAAATGGTTTAGGTACCATGGGTGGAAGGACCCAATGGTTCAACACCACATACCTTAGGTCTAGAGTTGCTTGGAATTGACATTGGAAAGAATGGAAGCTTGGAAATGATCTTTGAATCCAATCTTGTTCTTTGTTTTTCTTGAATTTGAATTGGACCTTGATGGAGGCTTTTGAGAGAATTAAGAGTGTATCTGAGATGAGAGTAATGAGTTTTATCCTTTGGGATAGTGTTAAGGTCTTTTAGGAAGATTAGGATAGCATTGGAAGTCTAAAAAGGGCATTAAAGTAATTAAAATTTATAAAGACGCCATAAGTGAATGGATGGAAAAATTGGCAAAGTATCATCTCACTGGAGACTTGAATAACCTTGTAGAACTCCATGGGTCGTATGGAGTTCCCGTGAGACAATACTTAGACAAAAATATGGAATTGGAATACTTTAGAAAAAGTTAGCATCAACGTCACTTTAACGGCCACTTTCACGGACCGTGTAGTGTTACAAGAACCTTTTACTGGTCCATCCCACCTCACTTAGACAAGAAAATATTGTATCCCACAACAAGCCCAGGTGTTTCGGGCTATCACACTCCACACGGACCGACAACAGTGCTCGTGGCACCACCCTTCGCTATATTTTCCCCAAGTCCAACAAGCTTCCTTTGGCACACCTTGTGGCCATCACCACGGCCAGTGGTGAACCATAGGGCCCATGCCACATGTCGTGTCACCTTTCATAGTTCTAAAAATGGACTTTTACAATTCCAGATGCCCTAAATGGCCCGTCAAAGGCCACATTGGCCGTCAAGTAGTTCGTTTGACACCATGTCCAAGGGAGTCTCACGAAAATGATTATAACTCCTTCATTTGACATCGGAATGAGGTGAAACCAAGTGTTTTACGAAGCTAACTAAAAGAAATTTTTGTGCCTTAGACATAAAATGGTCTCTTCCCACTCTAACTAATCCAAATTGTTCATCCAAGGTGACACTGCCCGTGAAAGTGCCTGTGTGACATTACTGTACAGGAGGGTCTCATGAAAGTAGTCATAGCTCCTCCGTCTGACCTCAGAATGTGGTGAGACCAAGTATGGTGGAAAGCTAACTCAAAGGGCTTTCATTTGACTTTTGTAAGTCATCCAGTACCATGTGTGCTAAAAGTTATACTAGTTTAAAGTTGATCCTTGCATGAACCATCACCCAAAACTCAACTGTTAGGGAAGTCTTGAACTCATTTAGGTAGTAGGAGTCTCCCATGAACCTAATACGCCCCCAACCTAACCAAATGAGGCTTGAAACATGGATACATAAGAGCATATAGTTACGAGGTGTCACACTAAGTTTTTGAGTGAGTATTGGGAGATGTTTAGGATGCTATGAGGGTGAAATATGACTAAGTATAGGTTTTCACGTTTGGAAACACATAGACCTAATATCCAAAAGTCCTGGACCAAGATAGAAAGCTGGGCAAAAATATATATAGGAGCATACCCTTGGTTTATCGCGCCAAGGGCGCGGATCATCTCTGAAAATCGCATTTTCGCACTTTTCGAATTTTGCTACAGTTGCTCTTCAATCAGGATTAGACCCTATCCTCTCTAATTTTGACCCCGTGAATAGGAATATGAAGTTAGATTTTCGATATCGTGCATGGATTTTGAGATACATATAAATTACAATTCTAGAACTTTCTAGGCACATTTTTGGGCACTTTTTTGGGTCGTTTCAATTATTATCATTGTTCTGGTTCAGTGCTACATTCACTGCCTCATTTGCAACGTAATTTGCATTGTTCTAGGTCATTCTTCTCAACATCTGTTAGATCTCAGGGTCAAATAGAGTTAAGGGTCTGCTTCGATTTTGATTGTTGTGCATACTCTACACCTGCATGCTGAAACAAAACAAAAAGAAATAAGAAAATGTAAAATGAGAGTAATAATGATTAATTACTGGATTACTCTAATTAAACTAGTCTAGCCACATACCTTGATAATGATGAAAAAATCTTAACATTGCCCAAGCTACACCTTCTTTTTGAAGGTTAAAGCAGTCGTTGTCTAGATATGTAATACAAACAAGGTTAGGGTTGAATGCCACAGGGAATATAATAGACTCAGAGTAATTGCAAGCAAGTCGAGTGAATTAACCTATTTATCTCCCGAAAAGCAAAGTTTTTTAGTTTGCAGAAAGTAAACCTAAACTACAGCAATCGTTGTGAAACCAGTGATAGAGGCAATTAAGGTATTGTGTTCCCCATGGTTTCCTAAGTTAGTATTAGGGATATATATAGGGTAGGTTAGGGTGGGTTAGGACAGGGAAAACTTTATTCTATTAATATTATGACCTGCCCTACCTTAGCCTGTTTAGCATCTTTAAAGTAGATTACCTTGCTCCGCCTTGCCCAGTTAAGCCCTACCCCATTTCTTGTTACACTGTTTTACTCCTAGACATTGTTCACCATGATAGAAAATATAATTTAACATTATCAACAACTAAAGGAGTAAAGGACTGAAAGTGTTATTAAACCTTATCCAAAGTACATAACATTCCATATTTTATTGAAGTAACAGTGGGTTACTTGCTTAGATAAAATATTTCTTTTCCCCTCTTTGTCCTTATTGTTAGACAAACAATATATTTGCTTTGATTAAAGTCTTATAATTTAAACTAGCAAATAAAAGGAAATCAAAGCAAAGCAAAAATTCCGTAGTTTGGCTTTGAAAGTAGTACTACTGCAAAAGTAGTAGAGGCTTAGTAAAGTGGAGACAGGGGTCCTGTTCCATCTTCTTTATCAGCATCTGGTATGCTCCTATAGGATACCATAAATTATAGTTTTATTCAAACAAAAACACACACTCCATTGAAATTACAGAAAGACAAGGTAACATTTCCATAGTTTTATACATTCAAGATGCATTAAACTTTGAAGAATTAACAAGTAAAGGCCACAACAGGAGTGTTTTACTTAGCACTTACAAGATACAGAACCACGCAAACCATTGTCATTTTGGCAGACCTCTATGTGACTAACCAGTGATATCAATAAAAGCACTAAATTTTGGGGAAGAACAAAAGGTTGAACATAATGACTAAGAAACTAATATAATTGCGAAGTGATTTGTAAAAATGGAGTTAATTTTTCCTTTCCATCTTGTCGACAAACTTGACTCCAGCTTTATCTTCATCAATCGACATTCGACATAAAACATAACTCTGGCTCTTCTTCTTCATTATCAATCAATGCTGAACATGACACTCCATCAATTGTTGAAGTCGAACCTTGAAAAAAACTATAATAGTTCAATTTATCAATATACTATTTAAATTGAATAATTAATACATAACAATGAGAAAATTACATTTCATTTATTTCATTCCATAACCATGTGCGGGAACACATTAAAGCTTCCAAAGTAGTCGTATGTAATCTACTACGATGTGGACTAATCAATCTCCCACTAGTGCTAAATGCAGATTCAGAAGCAACGGTTGACATAGGAAAAGATAAAAGGCCATGAGCCATGTTTTGTAGAGTAGCGAATTTCAATCCATTTTCTTCCACCAACTCAAGGTATCAAATGATGGAATTCGGTGTAGCAAACTTTCTTCCAAATATAAATCCAACTCAGATCTTGTCTCCACGATAGATCAACTTGAACCAACAAATCTATCAAATCTCGACATTTTATTACCTTCAACATGATTAGAAACTTCACTAGAACTAGGTACTTCAAATGACCCACTTGGAGAAGATACTATACTCTTATAATCATGGAAGAGGTCATAACAATGAGATCTAATTTCTTGAATTTTAGTTGAAGCATTTCCACCATAATTTGTGGAAGAAAGAACTCTACCAACTTCATCTTATATCTTGGATCAAATATCGAAGATACACTAATCATAATATGCACATTATCCCAATATTTTTGATATTTCAATCACATTGAATATGCCATAGAACTAATCAAGGGATTAAACCTCTTCTCCCAATCTTCCAACTCCATCTTAATTTCATAAACTTTTGTAAAGTATTAACTAGAAGTTGAAATTGAGTTGATGAAAATTTTTAGAGATATGGTAAAAGAGTTTGAGCTTTCCACAAACATTTTCGCATCACTCCATTTCTCGTCGATTGGATATGACTTATGATTTGAGTCAATTGGACTCAACTTCTTTGTATTCGAGCGTTGTTCTCAACATTAAATATGTTGTGTTTCACTGAGTAGGACAATCAACATTAAATATGTTGTGTTTCACTGAGTAGGACAATCATACTCCCAATTCTTCTTACAAGAACAATGATGCAGACATGCAACTGCTTCAAATCTCTCAATTCTACCAGCTAATCCAATCCAATGTAAGACATTATCACGTACTTTGCCAATACTTTCCTATCACCTTTAACCCTTTTTGCATAATCAAATTTAGGATATGAGCGGCACAATGTACATGAAACACTCGAACAGCTAATAACAAATCATTTTATTATGTTTCTCATCCAATTAGGTTCTCATCATTACATTGCTAGTACACGAATTATCAACTGTGATAGTTGATATTCTTCATTCAAGATTTCAATCTAACAAATAATTAATCAAAGCACCACATAAAGCATCTTCATCATATGGAGCGGGAACATAAACAAATCTAAAAATATGAATTTGAATATTCCATAAATCATCAAAAAAATGTCCAGTATAGCCATGAGTCCTTTTTTTTACTGCTATTTGAACTCCACATATCAATTATTATTGTAATTCTACTAGTGACTTTATCCAACAAGTTAGAAGTTTTTGACTTCAAATTCTCAACAATTTTCATTATGCCATTTTCTATTGTATATCTTGAAACTACCTTGAACATAGGCTGAAAACTCGCAACAAATTTTCAAAATCCCACATGATCAACTATAAAGAGTGGATACTCATGTAAGATAATGGCATATGCAAGTTGTTTACGTGAAACATCTTGATCAAAATAGTGATGTCCATTATCACCTCGTGTATCAACCTTGCTTATTAGCTTATTAAGACATTAGGTAAATGATCCCACATAACCTTTGTCCCATAGTTTTTAGCATTTTTATATCAAGAATTGCAATACTTACATTGACCATAAGAACACCATCAACATACACCAATTTGAAATTCTTCCATGCTTTAGAATATCTTTTTCTTTTTATCGGTTGAATAACTTGATCAGTTTGTGAAAGACTTGGGCTCTTAGCCACTAAGGAAATAGCATTAGAAGATGAACCGGGCAGATTCTCATCATTTTGAAATGTCATGACTAGCTATTACAAAATAGGAAAAAGAGGTTAGATTGGACTACATCAGTTGAAGATTGATTTAAACAACAATAGCCGCAAAAGCATTTTTCAGCAAATAAGAAAAACAATACCAGCATGATGTTCTTTATGTGTCTGTAATATGAGAGGAAACACTGACTTAAATGAAGCCAACAAAAGTTCAAAACACCATAGCACTATAAAGACTAGTAAATTTAAGTTCCAAAAATCAACCAGATTACATTTTACTTCTCTTTTGCAAAGTTCTAGAAAATCAGTGGCATCCATGTTATTGTACAGAGAATCTCTATTTCAAGTTGCATTTTTCTTCTATTTTGCAAATAATAAAGAACTTAACCACTTGTTTTCTGTAAAGTTGGATCATTTTTCTTAATTTTAAATTCTTATAATTCTATGTTGTGCTGATTGAAGCAGTTACGACATTGATGGATTTATTTGTTAAGCATATGAACTAGATGCGGATATGCAAAGTTATGGCTTGGAAGTCTAGAAAACTAAAGTTTGCTTGTTTCTTTGTAGTTCCTTTATGCTAAAGCACAAAAATATTGTCCACATTCTTGCTAACATTATCATAGTTTGACATTATACCATTTTAGTTGAAAGTGCTTAATGGAGATCCAAAGGAAACTAGGTTTGCTCGAACTGCTTTGTTCACTAAACACGTTGAGATAGAAGGCAAATGTCTTTGTGCTATTTTAGTTAAAAGTGGTTAACAACTTGTGAATAATTGAGCTAAAAACTTAGAGAAATAAAGAAAGATTCTCACACTTTATGATGTCATGCTTTGATTGACATCAAAAGAGCTAACTCTATGGTTTAGTTTTGGTCCAAGAGTAGAATGAAGAAATAAAAAAGGAATATATGAATTTGACCCCATTCGTTTGATGGCCAATCTGCAATGTGACTCAAAGAAACACTTAATTCTATCGATGAACAATAATCAAACATCTAAGAAGATATCCTTAAAACATATACAACACATAAAATATTGTGTTGACAATGGCTGCATCTACTATGAAAATGGTAACTGCTGCACAAAGTTTTATTTCAATTATACACTTAAAAGCCTAACACACAAAATATAGATGCACAAATCCCAAATCAGGAAAGAAATAGTAACTAACAATGGAATTATAACACCAGTTGAATTGTTGAAGAGAAAAAGAAACCTGGAAAAGAAAAACAACATTCAAGCATGATTTGTAGCCATGAAGTCAGAACTAGTGGTTTTACATCGACATTCAATCCTCATATCCTCAATGGAAGTATCGAACTGACAAGAGCTATGGAAATTTGGTTACTGGGGGGCAATTTCTTTTTAATCCGATCCATTTTGAAATCAGGGCTACCAACCCTGCCCTAGCCCAATATAATGTTTAGAAAATAATATTTCTCCCTACCCTAACCTAACTTGCACTATTTACATCTTTCCCTGCCCTACCCTAGTAAGAGTATAGCCTACCCCTCCCCACCCCTCCCCACCCTGCCCTAATTGCCACCGCTACATGGTATTACCAGATAATATAATCTTTTCTAGTGTGTTGCATGTAAAATAGTAAGTTAATTTTACCGAACCCTTTGACCAAAGAGAGAGATAAATTTCACTATATCATTTTATCCATCCCCACAATGTGACATTACTAACCATTTCACTACATGATTTTATCCATCCCCATAGTGTGACATTACTAATCCTTACCTATTGTCCTAGTATAACCTCCCATTGATTTAGTTTGGTTGATTAGATGAGAGAAAATCAATTGAATCCTATGAATTAATCTCTTTTTGCATTGATTACTACTTTGATTCAGTTAGTAACAACTAGGTAAATTCTAACGTTGGCCACTATTATTGAAAGTAAAATGAAGAGAATTAATTAATACGTACATGTACACTTTCCAAAAATTATGAATTATCCAGTTTTAACTTATTAGTTCTTCATGGTTCTCATAACTCTAATTGTGGATTTGGCTATCAATAATCATTGTAGATGCAAGAATCAAGATATGGAATAACATAATTGAGAACTTCAAAGATGAATTTTAGAACAGGAGATCCCAAACACTTCATTAGAAATTACAATGTAATGATTAAAATCACAAAATTATATTCCAAGTGTTTCGTGTGCATTTATGCACCATTCTTGTCGTTCGTGCTTGTTCTCTGGTCGTTCATCACTAAAAATAATCTAAACAACCTATTTCTAACATCTGAAGTACAAGTCCAAAACAAAATAGTAAAACTGGATTTGGCAGGCAATATGAATATGGTTATGGGCCATACTAAGTTCTGCGGCCCATACCTGGGCATTATAATCTTCAATATTCAAAATTGGCTAAACTTCTACGAGACCTTTCTATGGGCCATATTCAGACTTACGACCCATATAGTGTTTCATCTGAGCACTTTCCAGAAAATCCCAAAATTTGATCCTCAAGGCACGAAAACCTCATCCATAACTTGTACAAAATTCCATGGCTCATTTGACAGTTTGTGAATGCAACTTCAGAAAATAGGCCTTTTAGTGGATCTCAACCACGAAACCACTATGCTGGCTCATTGAAAATTTCATAGCCCGTAGAGTGCTTCGTACTTCACTAAAAATGCAGCAACTACAACACTTAGCTGAAAATCATGCCAAATCCTATATCTATGAAAAACAAACACAAAAACACATTAAATCCTTCAACATTGCTTTGAGAAAACACAAAATTTCATGTTTTAAGCATCAAAAGTGTTGTATTTTGACAGCACATCAGTAAAGCTCCCTGCCTAATGGTCATCAACCATGAGTTAAGGTTTGAAGAAGAAGGATTGGTGATAAATGTGGAAGAAATATTCGGTCAATGCATGCCATCAAGGCCAATAATCATCCAAGAGGTGGAATTTGAGGAAATGATACTAAAGTTGCAAGAAAAAACCATGGAGATTATTGATGGTAACTTTAGTTCATTTGAAGTTAGTAGTGTCTCTTACTTGGTGGCCATGGAGTATGAAATCTAATTTTAAAAAGGGCTTCTTGACACTCTCATGTCTACCCAAAAAGTCTAAAAAAAAAATCGATGTCAAGTTGGGTAGCCAATTCAAGTCCTCAAAGTGGAGAGACAGAATGAAAATATTGATGATCGCACATCATCCTTATAAGCTCAACTAGAAAATTATCTTGAATTTAGGGAGATGATTCATCACCTAAAAATGTAAATACAAAAAGGATTTTTATATTGAATTTTTAATGTAGCTTATTAATTTTTATTTTTATTTTTGGCTAACCCTCACAATTTTCAAGTCTTTAGTAGTAGTTTTGCACAGGTATGGAAGTCTCAAAGTGATGGGAGATAAAGATTTGGGTGGAAATACCATTAAAAAGGCAAAAGGATGAGACCAAGGCAGTTTCAATAGCACTTTAGGGTCTAAGCATATCCCATCCTTGAAGGGTGGATTGCTAAAATGGGCTTGAGACCACCTAAAGATGCAAAAACATGGCCCATGTCTAGAACCCATGTGAGTTCCACGGATGCGACCTTAAGTCTGCTAACACGTAGTATGCAAAAAGGTGAAGAGGTGCAAAGGCACCTAATTATCTGTGAGGGCAGTGAACTGATTGGCTGTAGTAAGTGAAAAGACAAGTCACTCGTGACTTTGTCTTACACTTTCACAAAAAGGAAGCATGAGTTAAAGGTAACAGATGCTTAGCAATTTTCTTTTAACTTGGAATCCCAAGAAACAATTCTTAAGCTTTCTTATCCTTTTTACTCCTCATCTTGAGGTATGTTCACCCTACTATATCTCCATTCTCATTCATCAATGTTAATTGGTGTAACCATTTGAATTTCATGACAATGGTGATGCTTTTTTGCTAAATTTTTCTTACCATGGTTATGAAATTTTGAATTAATGATTAGCTCTGTTTGTTGTTGTTTTCAGGCCTTCATTTTTGTTACTATGGTGTCTCACCTCTGGGCATTTTGAGGAGATGATTTTTGGGCTTAAAGATGTTAAAATGATGATTGTTGTCTCGGTGGTGATTGTATGTTATTGAGGGTAGTCTTAGGGAAATTATTTTGTCGAATCATTTCTATAAACATATGCCTATCATGTGGTTGACAAAATGCCTCTATGGGATCTGGAAATTATTGTTGGTGACGTTTCTTTTCTGTGAACGTGGGCACTGTGTTGCGAATGGTGCTTTGGGAACTCATTGCTCTCCATAAATGCGGATAACCTTCCACGACTGCAGAAGCTTAGAATAGTTTGAACCCCATGAACTTGCTAGTGTAGCCACGAAAACAGAGTACAATTTGTTACTGTTCAAAAAAATTAGCAACACTTCACTAGTTGATCTGAACTTTTTCCAATTAACTCTCTGTCCAAATGCCTCCTAATACATGATTAAAATGTCTATAAGATATTTTTTGTTATATTGTTTTTGATTGTTGGTCTAATTGGTTAAAAGTGGATACTAACAACATATTTCATGAAAATGAAATCCTTCCGAAGGTGGTGAATATGACTACTACGATCAAAGCAGATTCTTCTCAGCCCAATGTGCCCGAAAGTGTGATGAATAATTGAGTCGAATTGTGATTAGTGAGAGGGGCCTTTGCATGGACAAAGTAGAAGAAAAAATGTTAGAGTTTTTTTCCTAACTACAAGCATCAGGTTGGATGTGCATCATAGTGGAGCCGATTAGAGCCAACCACACCATAGTAGTCAAGTTCAATGCTAATCCCTCGGAGACTAACTTTAGAGAGGTAATGGCTACCATGATCCGAGGAGTGAGAGTCCGCTTCGGTCCAACAACTATCATTGCTATTTATTGGCTATCGGAGGCTAATAACAAGGTATACAGAGAGAGATTTTGAGAGTTGGGCACTCATTGGTTGGTAGACAAGTTGTATGATATAGTTCTTTTGGATTGGTTAGTTCGCATAGAAAAGATGACTCCCATGAGTTCACGGTGGAAGCCAAATATTGGCTTTCCGCTATTTGTGCTCGAGTCATTCCTTCTATGCATGATACGAAGGTAACTTTGGACCGTGCACTTGTTATTGCTACTATCCTGGATGGCTGCAGGTTAGTATGGGACAGATTGATCAGATTGCAGAAGTGGCCCAAAGGAGGGCCAAGAGCTTAGTATATCAATAATTTATTTCCAGACTATGCTATGAGGCAAGGATATTTGCCCTACCTACTGATGAGGAGAAGAAGCTGAATAAAGGTATTTATTCATTAAAGAAGAGAGGTGGACAAGGGGACATAAGAAGAGACAGATTGATGTGTTGGATCCCTCTTTTGGGAAGTTCAAAGAACCCGGATCAAAGGATAGAGGATCATTTTCAGGAGCTATAAGTTCTTCAGGTTCTACAGGACCACTTCAGTTTAGTCCTCTTACTATGAGGTACTTGTCCTCCCATATCCATGGGATGGATGAGAAGATTAGGCAACATATTGCAAGCCTTCCTCGATGGCCACCAGTAGCTACAATAAATGATCAACCTATACTTGCATTAATTGCAGCAGCTCAGAGGGCTATGAGTGACTGGCTCACACACATGAGTCGAATATAGGGACATATTAATAGTCGATAGAGAAAGTTCAAGGTACATTAAAAGAAGAAAAGTAGATTCCTGAACAAGATGATAACCAAGTTGAGGTAGCTTTGTGGATCCAGTTCTTCAAATCCTAATGACCATTGATTATCTCTTTTGGTTTGAATGTTTGATGTTCTGTCAAACTAAAACACTTTTGATGCTAAAACATGAAATTTTATGTGTTCTCAATGCGATGTTAATGGGTTCGATGTGTTTTTGTGTTTGTTTTGCAAGATTTCAGGGTTGATGTTGATTTTGGAAAAAACATGCAGAAGTTGCTGATTTTTTGAGGATTAATGAGACCATTTACGGGCCGTAGAGCATTCTAGTGTCCGTGAAGAAGGTTTTGTGCACAATTCTAGTGAGGAGTAGATTTATAATGGTTGATCTAAGAACATGCAGATGGGTCGTGAAATATTTTACAAGTGGTAGATCAAGTCTTGTACCATGAGGATTAGAGAAGGAGGACTTTCTAAAGATTCATCTGGCGAAACCCCCTACGT
>JAOTQR010121444.1:0-12471 GCA_025774065.1 Solanum ossicruentum | reverse complement strand
TGGTAGATCAAGTCTTGTACCATGAGGATTAGAGAAGGAGGACTTTCTAAAGATTCATCTGGCGAAACCCCCTACGTGTCGTAGAACCTGATGTCACCTAAGTTACACCTCCTTTTGAGGATAAAATAGTCCTTGTCAAGAAATAGAACCCAACAAAGGCTAGGGTCAAACCCAAGGGAATATATAAACTCAAATTGACTTACTTCCTGGGGTGGGTGGGGGGTATTTGTAATAATCAATGGAAAAATAAAACTAACACACATAAGAGTGAAATCAATATGGAGAGAAACTAGGGTTGTATTTTCCCTATGATTTACCAACTCAGTACACTAGATAACCTAATTCTTTTCTAGTGTGTAACTTGCAAGACGGTAAGTTAAGTTTAACACGCCCTTTGGTCAAAGGTGAGAGGCGAATTTCACTATGTGACTTAGCCTATTTCCATAGTGTGCATCACTAACCCTTACCTATTAGTCATAGTACAACCTCCCCTTTACCCAGTTTGGTTTATTAGATGAGAAAACATCAATCAAGTCCTATTAATTAGTCTTTTTTTCTATTCATTACTACCTTTGTTTGTTAGTAACACTAGGTGGGTTCGAATGTTTTCCACCATTAGAAAACATGCAAAACAAAGAGAGTTCATTAATACATGCATGCAGACATTCCAAGAATTATATATTGTTTTACCTTGTTAGTTTTTCATGGTTTCCACAATCCTAGTTGTGGAATTAGCTACCCATGCATTGTGTAGATGTGAGAATCATGAATTGGAATAATATGATTGAGCACTTACGCAATTGAATTAAATACAAGCAAATCCAAGTCCAAAGAGAATCACAAGATTAAAGATGAAATCAAAGTACAAGAGTTCTCAAAGACTCTCTAATGTAATCTTACTATTTTCCCTTTCTAAGTACTGAGTTCTTTGAGTACTATACGAAAACTTGTGAAAAATAACCTTAAAAACCTATTTATAACATTTCAAATACATGTCCTAAACATAAATAACTGGTTAGCACGCCTTACGAAAGGGGTTTCCACAGCTCGTAACCAGGGACTCCTACAAAGCTGCTCAAAAATTCAACTTCAAATCTACGACATTCCCTCTATGACCAGTAAAGTGGTTTATGACTTATAGAGGGGTTTCGTCTGATGAATCTTGAGAAAGTACCAATCTCTGATCCCTAGGGCACGAACCATGTTCTATGCCTCATAAATCATTCCACAATTTATTTGCATGTTCGTTGAATCAACTTCAAAAAATAGTCCCTCACTAGAATTATCCACGAAACCCACTTCACGACCCACAGAATGATCTATAGCCAATATAGGGTCTTGTACTACATATAAAATTTGCAAATTCTATATTTCTCCCTAAAACAAGGGCAAACCTTGAATCCTGCAAACAGAACACAAAAACACATAAAACCAACTAACATCGCATTGAGAATACATAAAATTCCATGTTTTAAGGATCAAAAGTATTATATTTTGGCAGCACATCAACACCTTCAACTTAAAACTGTTGCTTGTCCTCAAATGACGAACTCAATCTACATAGATAATATAGTAACACACGGACTTCAACCCAATGGCATACATCACATCAATCTTAAACCCGGATACCCACACCACCTTTTCAAAACATAATCAAATAGCCATATAGCAAACCAATACAGACTAGTCCATATGACAGCATAACTATGACATGTAAGGTATTATCAATTATCCACAATCACTAAACAAGTCTAATACCGACGATGCAATACAAGTGCCCTCACAGAAAGAAGTCCCATTTCTGACTCTCACAGATGTTTTCCTATATAACCTTGGGACTATATCAAGCCTAGGGGCTAGACATGACCGGTGAATGGGAAACCCGAAGTAACCCCAAACAAGCCTCTTAGCATATTACACATCCTTGGTCGCGGAAGAAATGTAAAACAACCAAAAAGAACAGAGAAGAAATAGTGGCACACCGGGCCAAACAATGCATGCGCAACAAAGTGAAGGAAACTTCAACTTACCTATAATAGCATAAGGCACTTCATCTCCTCCTTGATCCACTTGATCAACATAATCATCTCAATCCAAAGGTCGACCACTCTTATACATCCCTCGAACATATGGACAATCCACTAGCTTGTGACCCACTTTCTTATGTCTATAACAAGCATTGGTCCTCCTTACCATCCCCTCATCATCTCTTTTACCCCTTCTACTCTTATGAGGACACTCTTTTTTCGTATGACCTATATCCCCATAACTATAACAAGCATTAGTACCTCTCAAGCACAAGCCATCATGGTATCTACCACACCTTGGGCACCTAGAATAAGGTACCATAACCCTTCTATCTTTGAGAATTCGGAACTTACCCTCAACACGGGCCCTCTTAGCATTCTACCCCTCCTTTTAAGATTTGAAGTCTCGGGAGCACTCACTTGTTGATTGAGTTGGGTTGCTAATGTTGTCACCACTTTGGCCATTACCCATAGAGCATTACGAACCTCCGCATTTGACATGCCACCATCTTGATTAGCTTGAGACATATCCTGAAATGTAAAGGTTAGGGATTAGCAATAAACCCTAGGGACCTAACTCTATCGCACGACATGGTTCATAAAGAAGTGAAATATTTCTTAAAACGTCCCATAGCCTCCTACTTATATTTTTGGTGCATAACACAACCATGAATAAGACTCTAATCAATGCGGTGTGTTAGACTCCGAGGATGTATCAACCTAGTGGTCTGATACCATCTTTGTCATGATCCAAGCCTAGGGCCTAGACGTGGGCGGTGAATGGGCAACCTGAAAGAATCCCAAACAAGCCTCTTAGCATATCATTACACATCCTTGGTAGCAGAAGTAGTCTAAAACAACCCAAGAAACTTAACAAGGGGGATTGGGATTAAGGGAGAGAGAATAATACTTAAGTAACATGTAAAAGTTTAGAAAACAAGGGCAAGGGACTAAGGGTAAAGTTTGCATAACATCATAATCAAGACACGAAAGAGTCAAGGCTCATAACATATACACATGGAACGTCCAACAACACCTCTAAAACATAGATAGGAGCGGCGACCAAGACAAAGCAACCGGGCTCACCCTCGTAGTCAAAATAGAACATAATAAAGAGTGTCTCAATACATATTAAGAGAAACATAGACTAGGGTTCCTGAATTGGATGACACACCAAATAGCTTGAGTAGCAATGAACTAGCCATGTGGAGGAGGAGGATGATCAACTTGGTCTCCGGATCCTACATGGTGAGATCATGTAGGAAAGAGTATGCGTTAGTACATTTGAATGTACTATGTATGTAGGATGCAATGCAACAATAGATAGACATCATAATCAAAATGCATAATATTAAGGATTAAGCTTAATATAACAATATGGGCATGCATGATCAATGCTTAAGTAAATCATGCTTAAGTAACTTATGCTTATATAGTATATCACATATGTAAAAGAGACCAAGCTAGCTATTCAAGGTACAAACCTCTTGGTGGTTGTGTGGTATAAACCACTCATATGGTTGATGATAATCATATCGTATCAACACAGTGGCGAAGTACAAACCCCTCACATGGTCGATGAGTACAAACCCTCAACATGGGTACTCGGACTCTTATCCCTCCGGATCGGGTAAGGTCTAATGCAACACTTTATATAGAGTATGTCATATACATAAGCTCATTTCTTCATCATATAGTCATTCATATCATATCTCATACTTTGGACCTTCAATCATCAAGAAACTACATAAGGACATTTATTCAAACACTTAGAGGGTGTGTAATGCTAGTATAAAATTATGAATTGTAGAGATGAAATCATGCAAGAAAATTAATTGTAAAACCATCAATCAATACCTTGAAACATACCTTAAGCAATTTATATCAAAACCCCTTCTCAAATCTTACAAAGATCAATGATTTATAGCTCAAAACATAGCAAAATATTTACAATTTGTAATAGCTTTAATATAGTCTGTAGTGAATTTCATAATAAGCAAGACCCATTTGTAAATCAACTTTACATCATGCGATTTGAGTAAAAGGAGGCTTGGGTATCATGGATGAAAGGAACCCATGAAAGAAACCAACATAATTTAAAGCTTGAATGAAATCCTTGAAGAAATCCTTAAAATTGGTCTTGAGTTTTGTGACTTGATTCTTGAGAGGAATATTAGTCTTAAGTGTTTGAGTGAGTATTGGGGAATGTTTAAGATGATATGAGGGTGAAATAAGGCTAAGTATAGGTATTTTCAAGTATGGGAATCCTTAGGCCTAAGACTTGAAAGTCTTGACCGAAATAATAAAAGCAGGACCAAAATAGCACTAGTCCGCATCACAGAAGCAATACAGATTACTCACTAGAATTTACATTTCTACACAAATGAGTTCTACGACAACAAGCATAAATTCTTCATCCAAACTCGGAAAAAATTGAATCCAGGTGTGTTGGAAAGCTAATTCAAAGAGCCTTAATTTGGTAGGTCGTGTGCCACCCAATTCATTATGTGCTAAGAGTTATGCCCCTTTAAAGTTGACCCTTCTAAATTGCATTTTCGCAATTTTGGGATTTTGAAACGGTTGGTCTAAAATTGAGGTTAGACCTTTCACCCCCTATTTTTGACCTCTTGAACAAGAACATAAAGTCAATTTTTTGATATCACATATGAATATTATGATATATGAAATTTAAAATTCCAGGCATTCCGAAGCACATTTTCGGGCTCTTTTTGGAATCGTTTCACTATGCAAAATCGCTCACTATCACAAAAGATATTCATGGATCATGTCTTATACCATAAGCTTTCCCTTATACTCATCACTAAGACATTCAACTACTCAGACTAGGATCACTTTAGGACTTTCTAGACTTGTAACGTTAGCTCAGGGAGCCTTGATTTGGTATTTTAGGAACATAGTGACTAAAGGCCCTCCTTGACACTGTATTTTCCTACACTTTTGTCCTACCAACTTTGTTATTTTCATATCATTCTCCTTTTCTCCTATTTCATGCTTTTCTGCGTGCTTTCTTTTTATTTTTTAGTTTTTTGCCTTGTGTTTACATTTTATTTTTCCCTTTAACTCACAGCTAAGTCATCACTAAGTTTTCTTATACCCAATACATGATTTTCTTCTCTTTTTCTCTATTTCACTAACTTTCCCTCTTATTTTTGTGTTTTACCCTTACACCAGCCACCCACATCTTAGGCTTTTGACCTGTGTTGAGGCGCGCAATATCCATCCTCAGCACACTTTTGGTAGCCACCCTCAACTTAGGCGTTTTGTCTTAATCTTGGTGCACAATGTTCAAGGAAGGACTAGAGCCAGTTTTAGGATTTTCCAACTAACACAGATAGGTTATTAGGTGTTTGCAAAGAATAGGTACATGTTAGGCTTAAACATTAGGAACAAGGGTGGCCTAAGATCCTTTCCTAATCCAACTAATCTCAGTATAACTTAGAGTAACCGGGCAAGTTTTGAATTAGTGTCTAACTCATGAATTTAGCAAATTAAGCTCACATTCACTTGCAATGACTACATTATCAATAGAAGATTCTCTGATCATGCTTTTCATCTCATATTATCCTTACTTATCAGAACAAGTATTGACAACACACTAAAAATAAAACTCAAAAAAAGTATGCTATATGCCATAGGGATTAGTACTACATGGTATACATACTACTTAAACATCCTAAGCATGTCGGTTGAACAAAAAGTAAAGCACGGGGAAAAAGAACACATGAAGGAAAACCCATGGATCAAAAATTGGGATAATTATGGACCCAAGCTACTTAGACTTCATTGAGGCTCTTGACTACCCACACTCTATCGAAAAAGATTTGTATTATCCCAAATGCATAAAATCAAAGTGACGTAAAGTATAAGTGGTCAAAAGTCATACTTGGGTGTCTAAGCGTCAGTGTGTGGCTGAGACTGACCACACTTATCCTATGGGGTAGTCCTCTCAGCAGTAGCACTCTATCCAGATGGGCCAACACACCTTACCTACTCTATGTCATGAGCTCATCGTATCTCTGCTTCTTGTCACAACTCTCTCAAGACAAGATCGAGCTCTTCCTATTCTGTAAGCCTCGCATGTGAGCATACAACATCTAGATCATCATCCTCTGTGCGGGGTCTTATCTCGTTGGAAGGTTGAATGGGCTATTTATAAGAAAAAAGATTTACCATCGGCACTGGGGGTATAGTCTCTGGTAGTGTCACAAGTATTGCTGTCATATTGGACTAGATTCACTGGATCTCTGTTTGGTGGGCCATCAAATCTGATGGCCAGGCTGCGCTCACTGTACACTTGCATCAAAGACATCAATACGGTTACCCATGATGGGGAGACTTTCCTGAATAGTAGCGACCGTGTATGCCTGCATACAACTCTCTGAATCTGAAATGGCCTAGTAGACCCATGGGCTAATCTGCTGAATAAGCTGAGTCAACTGCAACTCAGTATGAGGTACTCTCTATGACATGGCCTGTATAGATATAGTGGACATATAAACCATGCCCGCAGGAGTAGTCTGTGATGACGAGGCCTATGGTGCAATAGTAGAAGTAATGGGCCCTCTCTCCTTATCTGCCTCAGGCTGCGGGGGCCTATCCTCAATAACAACAGGAGCGGCAGTTGTGTTTGAACCCTCAGGCGATGATGCTAGGGCGAAAATCTCTAGCATAGAAGCAGGCTGGTGATGTGCTCACTGGAGTGCCACCGGGTTCTCCTCAGCCTTGATCAGGGTGGCATCCAAGGTACAATGGGCCTTGATCAGTTGGTCCAGCTGGTGCAAGCTCTCCACCCTTAACTCTAAACTGTGCATGCATATTAAGCAAGGAAAAAGGATGGAGGTGGACCTCGTAAGGGAAGCCTTTTGAATCTTCTTGGTGATGAGGCGGGCCTAGTTAAATATCATAACCAACCAAGATGCTAGCAACCAGTACAGCACGCTCCGGCATCAAAGCATTATCAGCAAGAGTATGCTAGTGGTAACGTCCAAAATATACATCTCAAAAGAAATATAAACGGTCATTTGCAATATATTTACCCAACTTGTGAGTCGGGGTCGATCCCACGGGGAATGTTAAAACATATTATCAATAGTAAAAATTTTAACTTGATAGTAGCTATCAAAATTCGGGTGGTATTAATTTAAGCAAACAGAAAAATCAATAAAAATAATAATATCTTGTAATTTAATATTTATTTGTATCAACATAAATAGAAGTAACTAGAAATGTATTCCCATGATTTTATAACTTATCAAGAATAATGTGTTAGTGATCTATTTCAATAATTAGCATGCAGAACGGTAAGTTAAGTTCATTAAACCCTTTTGGTAAAAGTTGAGAGGCGAATTTCACTATGTAACTTGGTCCATCTCTGTAGTGTATATTACTAACTCTTACCTATTAGTCCCAGTATAACCTCCTCTTGGCCTAGTTTGGTAGATTAGACGAGAACACATCAATCAAATCCTATTAAATAATCTCTTTTCCTATTCATTACTACCTTGGTCAATCAGTAATACTAGGCAACTTCTAATATTGGTCACCACTAGAAAACATACAAAACGAAGATAGTTAATCAAAACATGCATAAAAATTACTCAAGAATCATTTTTTACATTAACTTACTCTGTTAATCCATTATGGTTCCCACAATCCTAGTAATAAAATTTAGCTACTCATTATTATTGGAAAACAAAATTAAAATTTATAAAAATAAACTTACTTAGTATTAATCATAAAAATTCAAGAACAATAGCTAAGTAATCTTCCAATAGTCAAAGATACAAATAAATAAGAAGAGGAGATGAAAATAATAGACAAAAATTCTCCACTCTCCGCGACGACTCTTTTGAAATTTGAAGCTATAAAATTCTAAAACCTAGATTGGGTTAGTTATTGAAGAATTATTTTTATGGACTATTTATTGATGTAGAAAAATAATCAAGTGCAAAACAAATTGGAAAACCCAAAACCGGAAGGAAATTGAATTCCACCGTAGCGCCGCCTTCAATTTATTCGCTGCCCACACAATTAGCTGCCATGTTGCAGCAGTAACTTGCAATTCAAATTGCAAATTGAACAATTGACCCACATATGCATCTTATATTATTTTATTAAATTTAATTCATTAATCTTCTTGCTTAATTTTTCTTCCGTAATCTTCCATTATTAATTTGTATTAGCTCCAAATTTCTTCACCTTCATGCCAATTTAATCCTACAAATAAAATACAAAATCTAGCACAATCTATAAAATTTATCAACAAAAAGAATAAATAAAAGATCAAATATGAGGTATATATATAATGATTAAATATATTAATTTTTTGCCTCACATCAACACACCAAACTTAAACTTTTTCTTGTCCTCGAGCAAGCGTTAAAGCTCATCTCCAACAAATAACTTAGGAATGCTACCACTTTGGTTGATACAAATAATTTAAGTCATGACTATCTGCAACATTAAGTATACTTTTCGGTCATTATGCAAGATATTCAGCAAAAATAAACTTCTAGTATTCTAGCCTCAAAGACAGTCTTTAACTCATTACATTAAGTTTATTCACCTATTCCATCAAAGAAAGTTAAAAAAAATCACCTGTCTATCATAAAACAAGTACCCACACAAGAAGAAATAGTCCATACACTCAATTTAATAAATTGAATATAGATTAAGGACTTAGCATCAAAGAACAACTCTCACACTCACAAAAGAATTCACATGTATGCACAAAGAACCATAGACTTGCCCATTATGTACATCTCAACTAATTAAGCATGCTTGAATAAAATCAAATGGTACTTTAATGGGTTGTAATATTGCATAGGGGATGGATAAGAAATTATATAGTAGTGACTTAAACTTCCTTAGACACTTCGCACAACCCTTTTTAATTTTATTTTTGACTATCACCCATTTCTTTTCACTCTCTTCTTTTTTTTTGGCCCTCTCTTCAATTATTTTAACAAGTAACTCTCATCATATCAACAATACTTCAATCAATATATATTTTTTCATATCCCATTATTTTTGTTTTTCTTTACCATAGCCACCCCTAACTTAGCAGTTTGCTTGAATTGGGGTGCATAATGTCCTAGGATGAACCAGGGCCACTTATAGTAGCCACCCCCAAATTAGGTATTTTGCCTATGTTGAGGTGCACAATATCCAAGGAGAGACCAGGGCCAAAGTGAGAACTATAAAAACAATAAGAAGGTAAATTTGGATAATATAATGAAAGGGTATATTTTATGCTCAAAAGGGTTACTAGTGATATAATATTTGAAAAGGCTAAATTTTACAAGACAAATCAACGAAAGCCTATTATCATTTTTTAAACAAACAAGAACTTTTTATTTCGCTTCAATTAACATGTCGGACAAGTTCTAGACTAAGATGCAAAATATGGAATATATGCAGATAACCTCACCACTCATGACATGAGTCTCAATCAAGATGGATCAACTCTACTTTTAAGATAGAAAGGGTCATAACAAACTTGTAAAATAAGAATAAGATATGTACGAAGTCATAATTATGAGCCTAGGTATCAGAAAATCTATTTTTATTTTAAGTTCAAGCGTTATGAAAAAATACTAATCAAAATTATGCCTAAATTATTTTGTATCAAACAAGTTAAAAAGGTATTTTCTTTTCTCGCCAGAAATAAAACAACCATACTTTCATGATCAATTCCCTAATCAATTCCAACATTAGATCAAAGATTTGAAGCTCAAAATATGCTAGAGCAACCATACTTTGATTAACTAAAATCACAGTGTAGTAAATTTCTCAATATACAAGACTCACATGTAAAATCAACTTTAAATCATGCAATATTAATTAAAAGAGGATTTAGGCACCATGGATGGAAGCATCCAATGGTTCAAAGCCACACACCTTAGCTTTGGAGAGGTTATTGAAGAAGACTTTAATGGTGACTTGAAGCTTGAGTGAAATACTTGAAGAAATCCTTAAGATTTGTCTTGAGTTTGGCACTTGAATTTAGGGTGAAATATGAGTCTAAATATTTGAGTTAGTTTGGGGAATGTTTAGGATGATATAAGGGTGAAATAAGGCTAAGTATATGTATTTTTAAGTATGGGAACCTTTAGGCCCAAGATTTAAAAGTGTTGGACCGAAGTCAAGAGAAAATAGGACCAAAACGGACGGCTTACTAGAAATTGCATTTTCTACACAGCAGAGTTTTACGAAAATGGGCATAAATCCTTTATCTGAACTCGGAATGAGGTGAAACAAAGTGTGTTCGAAAGATAATTCAAAGGGATTTCAGTTGGTAGGTCATAGACCACCCAGTTCATTGTGTGCTAAGAGATATTCCCCTTCAAAATGGACCCTCCTAAATAGCGTATTTTGCTACATTCGGATTTTGATACGGTTGCTCTAAAATTTGGTTTAGACCCATTTCCCACTCAATTTGACCCCCTAAACAAGAATATGAAGTCGATTTTCAAAATAACAAATGAATTTTTAGATATATGGAAATCAAGATTTCGGGCACTTCCAAGGCACATTTTCGGGCACTTTTTTTCGGGATCGTTTCAATATCTCCCCTTGGGAACATTCGTCCCTGAATTCAGAAGAAAAGTACAAGACAAGAGTAATCATGAAAAAATGATCCCCAATATGAATGCAACATTACGTTTAAAACATCATTTTCAAAATCTCAACATAAGTATAAAATCATCATAAACTTGCCAACTTAAACATGAATGCATATGAATGACATAGGGGCTGAAATGCAAGACTTGAAATCGTAAAAAGGATTTGACGTGTTATCATAAGCTTGAATAGAATGAAAAATATATGAATATTTCTCCTTCATGCCCACTTCGGCTCCCCGAGAGACATATACGAATAGATGACTCTTCCCAAAGGGCCTTGAAGAACACTACATCATTATAAATCCACTTCTCCACTCATCCATCCAACACCTCCACTGGGATCTTCTCTTAAGGAAACTTAGCCTTCTTAACACCCACAACCTCAAAGTGTTCTATAACACTAATATCACCAACACATCACATCCACCTAGAAGCAGGACAAACCGGATTAACCATATCTACACCCAAAAGCAATCCCCAAACTTAAGCAACTTTACCAACCTCGCTCTACACTCTATAAGGACTCAGAATACTCAACTCAATTGTGAATCTTAAATACACCTAACTTACTTGGTACCATAACCACCACCTCCCCCTCGGGAGACAACCTCCAGTTTATCATCTTCTCACCCAAGAATTCCAACTCTAATAAGGTGGACTCGAGGCCTTGCATAATCTAGTCCTCTTATCCCTAGAAGATTTGGAACAATCAAGAACCCTATACTACCTTTTTCAACTTCCTTCAACATAACTCCCTATCTATCTGACCAATGGACTCTACTAGTCTCCTCCTTGCCACCATCAACAACACATGCTAGGCTACCAAGAGTAATAACTGCAACACTAGCCTTACTGGAAAAAATACTAATGCACACTCACATCATAATTCTTAAAAACTTCTAACCACCTTCTTTCTACCCATAATGCACACTTACCATATTTAGCAAACAACCTCTCATCCTTCAAGACTTGCAACACTACCCCAAAATGATTTACAAGCTCCAAACAAATCAATACTTCGTTACTAGAAATCACCACAAACATGCCAAGATAGGGTTTTAAGACCCTATTCAAGAAAGCCACAATCATTACCTGTGCATAAGTCAATCAAGCAGCTTCATGAATACTAATAATGCTCACTCCTAATCTGAAAAGACACCTAGGGATATCAACTACCTTCATCCTCACTTGGGGACAAAATCTGAACCTAAGATCAATCTTAGAGAAGTCACTAACCCATCACAGTTTACTAAATAGATCGACTATCTTACCCATTATATTACAACCTTACAAGTTCTAAACTCATTAGAAACATGCTATACAATTAGCCCAAACTACCACAACACCCTCAACACAACAAGCTAAATCGTCATCTCACAAGAATACTTATCATATGTATATACATACTCTTAAAGAGGCAATAGTCATTTTCCAAATTATTTCAATGCACAATTGGGCTCAAAAGACAAACACCATTCATAATAATTCATACTTAGGCTCAAATGCAAAATCATAATTCCATAGTCATAATACTCATGCATAGGAATGACCCATTCATATACAAAATGGTGCAAACACCCAAAATTCTAAAAGAGCCAAAATCAAAGACATGTATGTGATCACAATATTATCATAACCAACCTTTTATCAAAATCATACCATAAAATGAAATTGGGCTTACCCATAACATAACTTTTCAAAATAATCTATGTACATGAATGCATATGCTATGAACAATGAGGAAATGACATGGGTAATTAAGACTCCATTTAAAATCAACATTTATAGTATGAAGTTGA
>JAOTQR010121435.1:0-23826 GCA_025774065.1 Solanum ossicruentum | reverse complement strand
CCACCCATCAATAAACAATATACTTTACCTTTCAATTACCTTTGAGATGATTCTTTTGGTGGTCACAATATTGGAGCATTAGTACTAAATATGTAGCATGTGGCATGTAGATTATCATACAAGACAATATGACAATGAAAAGAGTACGTTACACAAATAATTGAATGCATGTGAAATGAGACAACTTGTGAACTTTATTCAGCAACAAGGACCCATGTGGCTTGGTATCCACGTATGTATGCATATTTGAAGGTGACTATGTACGGGAGAATGAACATGTGCAAGAGTGTAGACACAGTTAACAATTGTGTCGGAGTTGGTGGATGCCTTTTTGTGCCAAGGAAGGATCTATGTTTCATGCCAAATAACAAGAAATCAAGTAGCCTTATATACCTCGTTGTATGACCTCGTTACTACCTCGAGATAACCTTCCCTTCCTACAAATATCTATATACAATATAGTAGATGATAAAACGAGCATTAGCAGCCAATAAATACATCTTGATAACCCAATCTCATAAAGAAAATACACACGGGCAGCAAGCGGGCATTTATGAACCCGTGCTCATTTCTCCAACCTTTTCACCCCTATTCATATTTTCTAATACACATTCGCATGTACACATCATGTCCAGCCTGTTTTAGTGCCTGAACAATCTTACAACAGCCCACAAAGCACAACATATAACAATTATACACAATCTACAAATGGACAACAAAATGTTACCTCCCTTCACTACATTTCGACGTCGACAATTCCAAACCTGCTCCAACTCTGACCATAGTTTTCCAACAACATTCACACGTATAAACAATACTAAAATAGTCTTAGAATAGCACCCAAGAAGTCATGAAGGATGTGAGCCAATAACCTTCCATCCAACAGCCCACAAGTTCCAATCAATATTACACTTAAGATAACACACTAAAACGCGTTTGTTAAATGAAACCAATATCAGGGCAGCAAACTTAGGGTAATATTTGTACCTCAAACCATATTAATAACATCAATTTCTCTTCATAATACAGCCTACAAACCATAGAGAAGTAACTAAAACAAAAGGCAAGTGTGCAACAACTTTCTAAATACATGTTATCCCAAATTTCTAGCACAAACATACTAGCATATACTTGTTGTTTTTCATAAGAAAACTATAATAAACACATGTGTAAACTTACTTACCACTACCTTCAAGGTGTAGGGCTTCTCCAGGAACCCTAGAAGTTCCCTTGTGGCTACTTGCTAGGTTAAGAAATAAGAACAATAAAGTTTTGAGAAAGCTAAAATTTTCCAAGTTTACAAGTAAATGAATTTTGCTGCTTGTACCCCCTTTTTAAAGGTCTAATTTGGCCGCCTTACTCTTGACCTTTTGACCATCTTACACCACATATTAATAAACTGGTTATCCATCAGCTTGTCCATTATACTTGGGCCTAAAAGGGTCTCCAAGTTGATGGGCTTGGGCTACCCATTTTCCCAATTTCTCTTACTTAGTTTTGGGCCCAAATAGTCAAGGAGGGGGGATTGATGTCTTTGGGCCCTTTTTAATACCTTTCATGAGCTGAGAATATAGTCCATGTGTGATGCTAAAATATGGGCCAAATTTATACCCTTAACACGTACTTTATTTATAATCGGACTTGGACAATTCGACGTCGAGCCTCGTCTCTGTTTAGCTAGCAAATTTAAGCTAAGCAAGTAGGTGACTCACCTTCTAATTTCTTAAGTCCTATGAGCACCTCAATTCTCTTACTTCATTTAAGGTCATGATCTCCTCAATTTGACACAAACCATGTATACACTCGACCCTCTTAAGCGTTAGACGCACATATCCCCCTAGAACATGAGATTCGAGTACTTTTAAAAATGGGCGCTCATTTGACCAAACCATATCATGTTTCATTTGCATTGTACTAGGATTGTAAGGTGTGGGGTGTTACAACAACCTCCCATTTCTGTAGTTTGGTTGATTAGACGAGAACACATCAATCAAATCCTGTTAATTAATCTTTTATCCTATTCATTACTACCTTGGTCCAGTCAGTGACACTAGGTAGGTTCTAATGTTTGCCAACACAAGAAAACATGAAAAATAAAGAGTGTCAATTAATACATGCATATACACCTTCCAAGAATTGTGAATTATTTGGTTTTACTTTGTTAGTTCTTCATGGTTCAAACAACCCTGGTTGTGCATTTAGCTACTCCTGCAATGTGTAGATGCAGAGATTTGAATTAAGAAGATATAATTTAGCACTTACACAATAGAATTAAGAACATGCAATCCAACTTCAATGAAAATCACAAGCTTCATGAATGAATTAAACCACAAATATTCTCAAAGACTCTCTTACAATATTTTCTCTCAAAATCGTGAATTCTCTGAGTACTAGCAAAAAAAAATTATGAAAAATAACCTAAAAACCCAATATATAATAATCAAATTCAAGTCCTAAACAAAAAAGGAGAGCTGGTCGGCACGCCATTGGAAAGGTACTTTACTACCCGCATTGAAGTTTATCGCCCATAATCGGGGTGTTGTACTCTACTACTGGAATTTTAGACTTCAACACTATGACACCCCTCTATGACTCATAAAGTGGTTTATGATCCATTAAGTGGTTTTTCATCTAATGACACTCCTGCAAGTCTAATTCTCTAATTCTCAAGGCACAAATCCTCTTCTACGGCTTGTAAACTCCTCTATAACCCATCTACAAATCTTCACGAAATCTTCCGATGGCCCCTAGAATGGTCAACAACCAATAGAGGGTCTCGTATAATATCATAACTGTAAAAACTTCTATAACTTTCCCTGAAATCATGGCCAACTGGTAATCTTGCAAACAAAAACACATAAAACCTACAAACATCGCATTGAGAATATACGTAAGCTGTATTTTAAGCATCAAAAATATTGTACTTTTATAGAACATCAGCCATCCAGACGGAGATTCAACAACTCTAACCTGATATAGCAACAACACTCACGCCATCGGTGACACTATTAGAGACCATACTCCTAGTACAGGTGGTTGATCCTTTGATCCTCATGAGCCTATCCAGTTTTCCCATAGGAAGAGACCCCACCCTAATGATGATGATGATCTAGATGTCATATGCTCATGTGTGGGGCTGACTGATCAGAAGGAGCTCGAGCTTACCTTAAGGGAGTCGATACGAGAGGCTGAGATGAGATGAGCTCAAGAGGTAGAGTAGGTGATGGGTGTTGGCCCCTCCAGATAGATGCTACTCCTGAAGAGACTACCCCACTGGATGAGGGTGGCCAGACTCAGCCACACACTACTGCTTAGGTACCCGGATATGATTTTTTATCCCGTCCCAATGTTTTATATTTCCCTGATTATGTGCATTGGGGAAAATGAACCTCTTTTTCAATGGGTTATGGATAGTTATGGGCCTCAGTGGAGTCTAAGTAGCTTGGGTCCATAACTACCCCAACTTTTTTATCCCGTGTTTTCTTACTTGTGTTCATTTTTCCTAGGGATATTTACTTTCTGTTGAACCGGCATATTTAGGATGTTTAGGTAGTATTTGTAGCATATTGTACTAATACCTATGGAACATAGCATGTTTTTGTGTTTTTTTTTAAAAATTATACCTACCAAAAATTATGATTAGTAGTTTAGAACGCAACCGTGCATGTTAGGCGTGTTGACAATGTTATGATAAGTGAGGATAAATTGAGACAAAAAGCATGATCTGAGAGTCTTTTGCTGATAATGTGATCAGTGCCATATGGTTGTGAGCTCAACTTGCTAGATTCATGTGTTTTGAATTAATTCAGAACTTGCCCTACTACTATAGATTAATTGGATTAGGAAAGCATCTTAAGCCTTTTTTCTTAATAGCCCACTTACCCTAAATGACCAACCAGAACTACAATGTATCCCTTCTTACTAATCTTTGAGAGTAACATGTGCCTATTATTTGAAAACACCTAATTAACCTAGCCTTTTTAGTTGCCTAATGCTAAAATTGGCCCTAGTCCTTACTTGAACTTTGTACACCTTGTCTGAGGCAAAAATTCTAAGTTGAGGGTTGCTGGTGTAAGGGTGAAACAAAAATATAATGAGGGGAGTTAGTGATACACAGAATAAGAGAAAAATCATGTAATAGGTGCAAGAAAAATAAGTGATGCCTTAGTTTGAAACTAAAAGAAAATAATTGAAGTGTGAAAACAAGGCAAAAAGGATGAAAAATTAAAAACAAAGCACTCAGAAAAGTTTGAAATAGGAGAAAGGGGGAACGACATGAAAATAATAGAGTGGATAAGGCAAAAGTATAGAAAAACGCAGTGTTAAGGAGGGTCTTTAGTCACTATGTTCACAAAATACCATACCAAAGCCCTCTGAGCCTACGCTACAAGCCTAGAAAATCCTAAAGTGATCCTAGTCCAAGTAGTTGATGGTCTTAATCATGCATATAGGGAAAAGCCTATGGTATTAGGCATGATGCACGAATATCTTTTGTGAGAGTGAGTGGTTTAACATAATCCCAAGGTTATACTTGAAAACATTATTGAGTGTCACAATTAGGACTTCTTTCTGTGAGGGTTCTTGCATTGCATTGTTAGCATTAGATTTATATAGTGATTATAGATTGTTGATAGTATCTCACTTATCATAGTTTTGTTGTAACAGGAACTAGTTTGTGTTGGTTTTCTAGAGGGCTACCTAACTCTATTTTGAAAATGTGGTATGGGTATCTGAATTTGGAATTGATGTGTTGTATACCATTGGACTGAGGTATGTATGTTACTATATTATCTATATAGATTGAGTCTGTCAGTTGAGGACAAACAACAATTTTTAGTTGAATATGTTGATATGCTATCAAAATACAACACTTTTGATGCTTAAAACTTTGACTTTTGTGTGTTCTCAAGGTGATGTTAGTTGGTTTTATTTGTTTTTCTATTATGTTTGTATGATTTCAGGTTTGGCCTTAGTTATGGGAAGAAATATAAAAGTTGCTAAATTTTGAGGAAATACGAGATCGTTTACGTGTCCTGGATCATTTTACGGGTCATGAAGTGGATTTCATGGACAATTCCATTAAGGGGCTGTTTTCTGAAGTTAATTCTACGAATATGTAGATGAGTCATGGAATGATCTACATGTTGTAGCAGATGGTTCGCGTCCTGAGGATCTGAGATTGGGACTTTTTAAAGATTTATCAGACGAAACCCCCTTACAGGTCGTAAAGTACTTTATGGGTTGTAGGGGAGACATAAACTTGAAGTATAAATTTCTTACATCTTTGTACAAGACCTAGGTTATGGATTGTAAAATGCAATACGGCCCGTAAACCCATTTCATATGGCATACCGACCAGTTATTGTATTTCATTTAGGACATGTATTTTACTTATTATAAATAGTATTTTTTTGGTTATTTTTCATAAGTTTTCGCATAGTACTCAGAGAACTCAGTAATTAGAGAGACAAAATAGTGAAGTTACATTAGAGAGTGTTTGAGAACACTTGTGTTTGAATTTCATCTTTAAGCTTGTGATTCTCAGAGAAGTTGCATTTGCTTGTTCTTAATTTCTCGGGTGAGATTGCTGGGAAAGAGAGGCAGGGCCTGAGGCACTTGGTGTGTACGTGTTCAATTATGTTTTTCCAATTCATAATTCTTGCATCTACACATCGCATAAGTAGCTAAATCCATAACTAGGGTTGTGGGAATATGAAGAACTAACAAGGTGAAATCGAGTAATTCATAATTCTTGAAAATTTTACATGCATGTATTAATTACTCTCTTCACTTTGCATGTTTTCTGATGGTTTCCAACATTAGAAGTCGCCTAGTATTACTGACTGGACTGAGGTTGTAATGAATAGGAAAAGAGATTAACTAATAGGATTCGATTGTTGTGTTCTCATCTGATTTAGCCAAACTGGGCCAATGGGAGGTTGTACTAGGACTAATAGGTAAGAGTTAGTAGTGCACACTATGGATATGAGTCAAGTCACATAGTGAATTCACCTCTCACCTTTGACCAAGGGGCTTGGTAAACTTAAGTTATCATCCTGCATGCTACACACTAGAAAAGAATTAGGTTGTCTGGTGATACTAAGCCAGGGAATCATGGGGAACACAAACCCCTTGTTTTTCTCCATACTAATTTAAGTCTTGTAGTATTTAGTTTATTTTCCACTGATTTCTACAAACTCCCTCCCTCTTTTTGGGCAGTAAGTCGGTTAACTACTCAAATTGCATTCATTGAATTTTCTTGAGTCTACGTATTCCCTTGACTTCGAACCTAACCTTGGTTGGGATATATTTCTTGAAAAGACCTCTTTATCCTCTAAAAGGAGGTTTAACTTGGTTGACATCAGATGTCAATATGTAGGGACCGACGCTCCTCCTCCTCCGACATAGGGCTAGTTATTAATGTTCAAGACTAGTTTTTTGTGGTGAGCCATTCGTTGAATTCTTGATGGTTTTTTCTCTATGTCATGTATTATTCAGATTGATGTATATTTTGATTTTTGAAACTAGAGGCTTTCACTTTCTAACATAATTTAGTGTCTTTTCTATTTGAGGGAAATCAAACCGTGCACCGGTTCCTGTTTAATCATGTATAGATGGTATTTTTTGGACAAGTGATGTATGGTTGGGATATTTGCTTTTTATTTAAATGATTTCCCTTAGACCCAATCCCATTTTATTCTCGAAATATGTATATGTTATACCAATGAAAGCTTGATATACTAAGATGGCTTGGATGAGGTTCCCATGGGTATCTCATTAATCGTGTGACCACTAGGCCTTAGGGTTATGCCACCTAGATACATCTTAGCCTTTAATAATCATTTTAATTTTTGGGTCAATTTCTTTCATTTTGAGCATCGATTTGTGTCCCATTTTGATGTATAAGCCCAACGAGTTGTATAGAACCTTTTTGTGATGATATTAGGATTTCGTCATGGTTCTCACAATCTCATTTTAGATCTATTCTTGGGTGCATCTCTACATAATGTAATTTTATTGTCAAAATGTTCGTATTGATGAGGTGATAAATATTGTAATAGCAGAGCAGCATTTGGAGTTGATTTAGGCATAGAAAATTGGAAAGTAGACTTGAAGCACATGTGTTTGCCTTTGAGATAGGCTACAATCTACTTTATTTCTTGTTGTGCTTCATAATATACCATTTAGGTATAAATTTCATGTGGTTTTTATTGTGTGTGGAGGGTTAGGCTTCATTCTTTCATTCCTTAGAGTGAAGGAGCAAATCTCAAAAGATTCGGTATGTTTATATAAGACCTGGATCGAGACTAAATGGTATATAAAGTTGTTCTCGAGCCCCTCATGGAGATCCTAAGAGATGCGTGGATCCTACTTCTGGTATGGGACTAGAAGTGAGTGTGTATACTTTGGTATGAGCAATGAAACACAGACTGCACTACTTTGGTTTTATTGTATAACCTCATTCATGTGAATTTCCTATCACCATTATGTATTTTGGTAGCTATTGGTAGTATAGGAGTTGAATGGGTTTTGTTTCGCTTAATATGGACCTTTTGGGCACAAAGGGATTTGTAAGGTAATGTTTATCTACTTTTGGCATGATGGTATAAAGGATGGTCTCTTTTACTACCCTTATTTTTCTTTATTTTATACTTTATGCAAGGATTGTGTTGTCATGACCTTTTGATCTTTTATGTGATATCTACGTTTAATTCTATTGGAATGGCTGCTCATAGTTATCCATTTTTATAGAGTGTCTTCATGATTATGGGCTGACTCCACTAGGTAGGTCTCTTCTATCATTTCTTGTTTCTTTTTTACTATCTTTTCTTAGATTAGTTTGTATCTCATTATGAGCTTTCTTTCAGTGTTTTAGTTACCCGTGATATATGTGTGAGACCAAATGTCTCTTGTCTTCCATAATTTGCATAGTGTGGAATATTATACAAAGCATATATGATTTTGTATAGTACTAAGGATAATAATACTATAAATGAGTGGTAATATTAAGGAGTTAAACTTTTAGGTCAAATGAATCCCTTAAGAACATACTCGGGGTTAAAGAAATGGCTCGAGTAGCATCCCACCCTTTCGAAAGGTTTAAAGGAAGTTTCACCTTTTGGATGAGATTAAGAGTGTATAATTTTCTAATAATAGAGTGTTCAAACATATTTTAGTATAACAATGGTCATATGTTAAGTTTTGGAGTCAAGAAAGTTGCTAGACAAAGGTTGACCAAAGTTACTGTAAGCTTTTGTAATAAATCTTTCTTAACTTTGGGTCAAATGTTTCAGATCCTATCTCCCAAAATATAAGAATATAAAGGGACCATGACCTATCAAATAGAAGGAATACAAGTCTAGTTTGCAGCACATAAAATCGTGCACTAAACCGACTTTGGAGTAAAAGATTATGACTATTTTACCGTGGACTATCCAAGTAGAAAATTGTGTTGCAAAATGTGTTGGGCCAAGAAAATTTATAAGACAATAAATCTGACATTTTAAGACCTGAAAACATTTCTTTTATGTTACAGAATAGTGAGTAAATGGAAGAGAGGTTTCCTATGAGGCTTTAAATGATTTAAGTATTTTCTACTGTTTAAGTTTGCCCCTACTTAGAGATGCATTCCTAACACATTGGAATTGTTTTCCCCTCCGATTAGTTGTGTTTGCAGCTAGTTTTGGAAGATAAGAAAATTATTTGTCATGCTTTACAACTGGTTTGCCAGGGTAATAATCTTGGGGCTCTTTTATGAACATTTTATGAAGTTCTATGAACATTTCATCACATTAAGGCTATATGGAAAATATGTTGATTTATGCTCAGTTATATTGATTGATTGATATTCCATTCATTCAATTAAACTAGAGATTCAGTATCTATACATCAATTTTTTTAGCTTGCACCTCTACCAAGGGCACAACCACCTCTACCTGGCTGAGCTCTACCATGTCCTCTAACTGATGGTGCGGGACCACTAGATAGAGGTGAATCCCTACCGCTAAATAGGTATAGTGTGGCCTATAAAGAGTATGAAATGGGCACTTCCTAATCATATGACTAGGATCTCCACAACTATAACAAGACCTCGATGTAAGCTGATGATGTGAAAATCCAGGAGGAATGTTTAGCCACCCTGACTTGTAGGTCCTTAACAACTAGATGCACTAGAACCACCCTATATAGCTGGCAAGGAAGCATGCACTAGACCCCGATGTTGTGATATACATTACCCCAATAAAATCCTCTACCTCCTGAGATGTGCTAGAATAATGACTGGAAGCTCGGGCCCTCTTGTGACCCCCAAACGTTTTTCGAACCACGCTCCCTTGCAGGCTAACCTGAATTCCAAAATCAATCTTCTCACAAACCTATGGACTCTCTCCACCTTATTAATGATCAAAGATATGGCATAGCATGATAACTGACAAAACGAGGCCTCATACTTTGCAATGGCATACTACCCTGAGTGAAACTCTCAAATCTCATTTTCTTCTCCTCTTTAATGATCCAGGGAATGAATCGATCCTAAAATGCCTCTAAGGAAACACTCCACTCAATTAAAAGGGCTCCAACTTGTCGAGACCTTATATATATTCTCCATCACCTTTTAACGGAGCCTCTAAGTTGAAGAGCAACAAATCTAACACTTTAAGATCAACCAGGCCAACAACCTCCAACATCTCATGGCACAATTTCAAGAACGCATAAGCATTCTCACCCTTACCACCTTGAAACTAAGGTGGTTTCATCTTCTGAAAACACTCATAGCTTAATTGATCATTGACTGCAAGTGCTAGCTCAGGAATAATCTATACTAGTATAGAACTAGTGGTGGCTTGACCACCTGATTAGGAGTAGTGGGACCTTGAAATAGAAGTTTGTCCAACTACTCGGTCCTGTGAATCTCCTAGTGTATTATGGCACTACTTGTCTATGTTGTACCCCTAGTAAATCCAAAACTATGTACAAAGTATTCTATAATAGTGGTTCCATTCTATACCATGAATGGACTAGACCTCCTGCAATGTCAAGGTTGGGCTCGAAAAAGATACCCCTTTCATAGTCTTTGGCTAGTGCTGCTCCTCAATCCTGACCCCAGCCTCAACCTCTAACTCTATCCACATACCCACCCCTCCTTGGGGCCTCAGTAGTAGTCTCAGGGGTTGTCTCTCCCTTAGTAGAAGTTGATGCTCTAGTATTGTCCATCCGTAAAAAGAACATGCTACACTCAACACTAACTCTAGACATTACACATAACTAAGCTGAAAGAAGTAAAAGAGGAATTTTCTAATAGTCACCACAACCACTCATAGATAAGTAGCAGGCGTCATCATGCTAATCATTGAGACTTTACTCGGCTAGACTTGTTCGCATACGAGACCAATTTAAGTAAGGGCTTTAACATTAAATTGTCATGATTTGATTTTTGGGGTGATGGCACTTGTCTTTAACATACCAAGAAAAGTAATCC
Source organism: Solanum ossicruentum (assembly GCA_025774065.1). Classification (NCBI taxonomy): domain Eukaryota; kingdom Viridiplantae; phylum Streptophyta; class Magnoliopsida; order Solanales; family Solanaceae; genus Solanum; species Solanum ossicruentum. The sequence continues at coordinate 13,349 of JAOTQR010121435.1, read as the reverse complement.
TAGATAGATCACAACAACATAATACACAATAATGGGGAAGATAAAACAAGATAACATTACAAATAAAAAGACTAAAAGCACAAAGACATAAACCAAACTAGAAACCATCCCAAAACTTGTAGTCACAAGATGCAAGCCTCTAATATATCATAATAAGAATAAAGATACAAGTCTCAGTAGTATTTATTTCTCAAATAGAATAAAATTGATAATATGTTCGACATCCTTAAAAGTTCATTAGAGCAATAAGCAACTATCTCTCGACTGTCAATCCCTCGATCCACAGAAGAAAAAAAAAAGCAGAAGGAGGACAGCAACTGGATCCGGGCTCACAACTTAGACATATGTATAACAAAACAAGGTTAAGTACTAAGGTAATCAACAAGCAGACCTAATCACAAGTAGAGTCTAAGGAACAAAGTACTCCTTCCATCCTAATCGCAGACCTCTATACTACCAAAATATGTATGCAGGAAAGGCCAGCATGTAGAATATAGGAAATGTAATAGTTACAATCTTATATTACAATGTCTCAATAGTCCAAACTTAATAATATACAAGAGTCAAGCCATTATGCATGTATCACAAACTTTACATAGTTTAATCTCATCAATATACAAGGTTCAAATCATTCAACGTACCATATTGGTAAATATAACAACTTCAAGCTAGGAATGCTATGAAATGGAATGAATGTTATAAAATGTAAATAGTGCAATACAATTTGAAGCAAGTCATGATTCATGTTTGTCCTACGATACACATCCGCTGAAATAATAAGACCAGAACCAATAGGGCATCACATGGACCATATATCAGCCGAAATCATTTCCCTTCAACATTTGCTTTCATATCTTAGCCGAAATCATTTCCCTTCAACATTTTCTTTCATATCTTAGCCGAAATCATTTCCCTTTTACTTTGTTTTCTTTCTTTTCCCTTTCTAGAAGGAACCATTTCCCTTCTTCTTTTCATTTCTTTTCTTTTATTTTCTAGTCGTAATAATTTTCCTTGCGCTTTTCTATCACATACCTTGAGAGTACCCTTGTCATAGCTGATACTCAGAGACTATTGCTAGCCCCCAAGAAAACCACTTGGCTTCATCATATTTGTTCAATTATAATCTAATAGTAGAAGAAATTAACAAATAAGAAAATACTCAATGAAAAGCAATGACGACATGATAATCCAAGGCCAAAGGCCAAAATAATCTATCCATCAACTAAATCAGACAAGTGTGAAAGAAACTATCCAAAAGTAACATCCAACCACAACTCGATAGTCTAGTATATAAAGCCTCTATCGATTGATAAAGTGGTGGCAATGACAAACCCATGGCTACCTCAAAATTGAATAAAATAAGTCAAAACTCAAAGCTAGAAAAGAACATAATATCCTCCAAAAGTAGGGCGGGGCTCACCAATCATTTGAAAGAAAATGGGTCTTCAACGGGGTGCCTATTGATAACCGCTAGTACCTGTTTATGCATCATTAAAAGATGTAGGCCCTAATGGACGTCAGTATATGGAATGTACGAGTATGTAAAATGGTAGAAAGAAACTTATAAAGGAAGAATAACATTAACTCAAATAGCTCAACTCAAGAAGTAGGAAACTCGATCATCACAAGAGTCTAAAGTAAGAATATAATTTAGACAATGACCACGCATATACCATCTAATCCAATCCACTCAGACTACTATCGAGGCCTATATGGTAGTTTTTCTAACTAACAACCATGACCTATGAGCTGGTGATGATACAACAAAGCGATATCATTGTCATACCCATCCAATACCTTTCTAGAGTATACGACATCCTATCAGTGGATCCAAAAAGCAGTAACATCAAGTCCTCCTTTTAGGACTATAGGAAACATCTGATATTTTTAGTTCAATCCACTAATACATCGGCTACGTAATTATTGAGTTCGATTTGGACTTAATCTTACTCAATTTGGTACTCAATACTCCTCCCAAGACTCAATAAGCTCACAAGACATCAATCCTATGGTTAACTCATTCATCTAGTTTCATTAGACAATTGTCAACTCAACGCATCACTTCAACATCAACTCTTTAGTTATCTCTTGACTCGTAAGGACTCTATCATGCATCATTCTAACGCATCACATCTAAGAAAAACAAAATTATAATTAAAGTATTTAGGGAATATATAGACTTTTAGGCTCAAATTATACTCATGCATTCTCATTTAAGTAAAATATGTAAAAATAACAAGAATTCATGTGAAGGTTCATATAGTAAGGTAAAATCATCTAATTCAAGCATTTAATTCATAAAAACTGTATACAAATACATTAGAATTTAAGAAAGGCCTTCAAGAAACATTCATAGGAGATTCAATTCATCACAACTCTATAAATCCAGATTATGGGGCACATGGAAGAACATAATCCATATTTTCGTTAGCCTTATATACCTTAAATGTTTTTAATCTTGAACCATCTTGGAAAAACTCAAAAGGTTATATTCAAAACCAGACTTGTCTCCCATTAAATCTTTCCCTAAATTTGAGAGAGTTTTTTAGCATGAAAAGGTTGAACTAACATGTCTAGGACTTTATTTAGGTGTAAAAAGATCAGGTTTAGGCTTTGGAAGGGTGGGAGAAGACCAAAATAACCTTTCTTAAAAAGTTGTTGAAGTCATTTACGGGCCCATCGATGACCCATAGAAACTTCATCGGCCCGTAGGGACCCTTTCGTAAACATTCGGGCAAATTTCAAGTCTCTAGATCAATTTCACAAGCCCAATCTACGGTTCATAGAAGTTATCATGAACCATAGATTGGTTCCATAAAATCTAGGACAAAAACTGGAATTTCAAGACTTTTTTCGATGATTTAGCAGATGGGTCGTACTTTAAACCATACCCCATAATAGGTTTACTTTCAACTTTGCTCCGGCATTCTTCAGTAAAATGGCCATAACGTTTGACTTGGAAATCTAATTCAAAGTCCTTGCATTTGGTAGGTCATGGGCTACAAATCTTTGTGTTCTAATAGTTATGACCATTTAAACTTGATCCTTACATAATCTAACATTAGAAACTTAATTTATAGAAAACTTTTGAACTCAACTAAGTACTAGAGGTCCCATATGACCCTAATCTATTTCCCATATGTAAGAATGAGTCTCGAAGAATAGGTACATGTAAGAATAGAGCTATGGGGTGTCACATTTTCACAGTCAATGGGACATCAAGCATGCACATGTGCACACACATAGCACCATAACAGAAATATCACTTCCATAATCATTAGTGCATACAAGATATCTACATAACTCATTCACTCGAAGATTATCAATAATTTTTATTGTTCTTTCAACGTATGAGTCATTCGATTAACACATTATATAATAATCACATCGTAACATATAGTTTAGTCTTTCAAACACATTATTTCAACATCACTTGAGACAATTCGTCATTAGTCCATCATTTTACAAGTTTTCGATTTCACAATGACAATAACATCTCAAAGTAAGCATTTAGCTCAACATTTACATCAAGTAATTCAATAGATAAATCCATGAACCAAAGATCAACAATTAGAATATCATGAATGCTTTTACATTATCTACAATGGCATCACAAACCCATTTCACAATATCAATTCACAAGGTTAAATCAATAACAATAGTTATCAATTCATAAATCAAGTCACACAAGTCACGATTCCACCTTCCCATTATCTAAATCATATCCAATAAAATAGTAATTAACCCTCAAGATTCACATGAAAGAAAATACTAGTTTAATAAACTCAACAAGGGTTAGAGTCCACTTATCTCAATTGAGCCAATCAAATCACTCCAATGACAAAGTTTTTCCCTTCTTAATCACCACAATCTATTTGGAAATTAATTCACAAACACAATACTATAGTAACAACACCAAAGTCAAGCAATTTGAGAAAAAGGGCAAAATCATCAAAAATTTCACTGTTGGAAATCAAGAAGGAAATCTAGAATTTTTACATGAAAAATGATCCTTGAGGTTTAAGGAATCTAACGGCAAAAACTGTTATGAAGAAAGGATTTGAAATGAACATTTTAAGTTTTGGCAAGTCATGTCCAGGTAATCTCCCCATTTCTTCAATTAAAACTATTAATTTGATGATGCAGACATGAATTAATTGATGAGAATTGATTAATATAATTGAAAATATCTTACCCAATTGATTTCCCATGAAAATCTCCTGAAAATTCATCAAAAATCAAGATCAAAATGTTAAAACTAGTGAAAAATGAGTAATTCCAGATGTTTTAAAATTAAAACTATTTAGGGAAAAATGTTTATCGCGATCGCTACACTTGACCATACGATCGCGAAGAACAACAGGATCCTTCATCAAGATCTCAAATAGGACTTCTCAATCTTAAACTCAAGAGTGGCGAATGAAAATAAGAGAATTGCATCAGATGTCAGTAGATTTCAAAATATCTCAAAATCTCGGAATGAACCCTCAGGATTCAATCGAAACCTAATACAAGTAAACCGAATATGCAACCCTACCAAATTTTATGATTCAGACTCAATTGAATTTCCAAAACTCAATTCTGAGGTCTCCTCAATTCGATATCTGACATGTTACAACTAAACTAGTTTTGGCCACTTAAAAAACTAAAAATGCAATGGAAACACCTAAAATTTATAATGACCTTCATGGTCATTACAATGGTGGAGCTTCAAATCACCAAGGACATATCATTAGCTAGAAAGGAATGGTTGTATATTAGGATAGAAGGTTAATACGTTAGTAGGGGTGGGATTTTATTTTGCCTTGTGGTGTAGTAGGTTAGTAGGTTTAGTCATATCTTTATGTTGTATTGTATGTCATTTAGTTTGCTACTTTTAGTGTATTTAGACAATTACTAATTGTTTTTCATTCTAATCGTTAGTATATATCTAGTATTTTTGTTCATCTAGGGCTGAGATATTTGAGTAAGGGGTTTTCTGAAAGTAGCATCTATCACAAACTGTACCTAGGGTCTACTAGTGACATGGCAAATGGGAACCCAAGAGTGCCTAGACAAGCCTCAAGTATTGATATTCACATCATTGATTCTGAAGCGTACATTGAAATAGTAAACACATAGTTCTAAGAGACCAGAAAGAAGGACTCACGCTATGGGGTGTCATAGGGATAAGGGATTAGCATTGATACACATAGATGATTCTATGGGGGCAATACGGGACTTAGGATCTTCCACATTTCTACTTCAAAACATACATACTTATCATAATTCTCATAATCAATCCATAATAGTCATATCCCATAGATAACCATAATCATAAACTCAAAATACAACATATAGCTCATATCCATACATGAGTCTATAAGATGTCCAACAATGCCTCTAGTCATAAGATGGAACAGGGGCCAAAACATGTCTGGGGCTCACCCTCAAAGTAAAGATAACATAAGCAAAAGTAGCATAAGGTAGAGGAATGGTGACTTGTCTTTGAAAGGTAGGACTCATCATAACAAGTATCTCAAATCAAATCTAATTGTCCAATGGTGGATGAAAATAGTCGCCGGTCCCTACATGGTTAGGTCATATATGCAAAAAGTATGTGTTAGTATGTTTGAATGTACTAAGTATGGGGGAATGCAATACATATGACTTATCAAAGATGCATGCAATGTTAGATGACACAGGCATATAATATGGAAAGAGATATATAGCAATGAACTATAACAATATGCCATGAAATTCATGATGCATGAAATGTAATAATGCTCATTTAAAGTGGGGATGAGACCTCAATCAACATATAAGACTAAGCGAGCCATTACTTGAAATCCCAATGTTATCCCCACATCAGAAAAAAGGTGGCATATTTGCTAAAGGTAAACCATACTTCTCCTTACGTACCTTCCATTTCGAAGAAGTAACCTTTTTTACGTGCCTCCTATTTTAGATAGGATTTTCATAATAATTTTAGCCGGTCATGCCTAAATTAATAGGATGAGCCTCAGATCTTTCAAGCAAGTCATGCCTCAACTAATGGAGTGAGCCTCATATCTCAATGTCTGTACAGGCACGAAGTTTAAGGAAAGGAGAGGACCCTTATGGAAAGCCCTGATGCCCCCAATTCATCGGTGCTAAGTCAGAACATCCCGCATAAATACTTATACATATACATGTTTTTAAAAGAAACAATAGTTATTTAAAATCATTTCAATGCACATTTAGGCTTAAAATCCAAATAATAGTTCAAAATCATGATACTCCTGCATAGGAATAGCTAATTCACATATACGAGATGGTGCAACCATCCAAAATGCTCAAAGAGCCATAATAATAGACATTTATGTGATCACATTCCTGTCATAACCATAATCTTATCAAAACCATTTACATATACATATTTGGCATAGCCCACTTCATAATTTTCATAAAATTCAATGCTCATGAATGCATATGTCATGAATGATGTGAGAATAACATGGGTAATATAGATTCAATCTAAACTCAATAACACAATATGAAATCCAACTAAACTTCATAAGGAAAATCCACATTTAAATCACAAATCAAGTTACCCATGCTTAAATCAAACTTTAAAGGGACAATGCAAAATTAGTTTTTCATAATAATAACGCAATTCTATATATTTGGGCTTAAATTGACTTAAAATCAACAATGAAGCATAGCCCATATTTCAATTGAATTTAATAACTAATAATATTCAAAACGCATCTTTAAAGTAAGCAAAGTTTCATGAAATTTAAGTGAAAAAGAGTTTGGGTCGTCTTGGTTGAAAGGGACCAAGAATCAAACTCACATACCTTGCTTAGGAAGATGAATTTGAGAAGAATTTTTCTTGATATTGAAACCCCAATTGAATCCTAGGTTTAATCTTGAAGATGAGATTTTGAGAGAATTTTAGACATTGAATTCTATAGCATGAGTATTTTTCAATGAGGATGAATTGTAATGAAAGATTATCAGCTGATTTAGGGATCTAGGATAGATGAAGAGGTCATAAAAGACCTTTAGAATAACCCAAAATTATGTGAGGGCAATTAATGACACGGAATTCAAAAATTCGCATAGACCCCTACATAGACGGGTTATATAAAAATTGGCATAATGTTTAAATCCAAACTCAGAAATAGGTGAAACATGATTCCTTGGAAAGCTAATTTAAAGATCTTTGGTTTGTTAGGTCGTGGGTTACTGAGCTTTTTTTGTGCTAAGAGATATGACGGTTTAAAGTTGACCCTTCTATTAGTTTATGTGAAAAGCTCAGCCAATGTAATTCCTTTGAAATTGGCTTGATGAAAGAGACCCATGATGATTCTAAACCAAATAAATAAACTTGGATTGAGGAATTGAAAGTGAATTTTAGCATGGTCTAAAAGGTTACATGGAGATCCATCGACTAGAGCTTGAAAGGAGGATTCAGGAAGTATTTTTAGCGAACGAATAAGAAGTTATGTGCTAGAATAAGAACGGATTGTAATAAAGGAGTATAAACTGACTTGGGGGTGGGTCACATATAGGAGTCACATGGCCCATGGAGGTGTCCATAAGGTGTCACCTTGGCCAAAAACTTTTCCAGAATCAAATTCCAAGCACTACTAAATCTATACAAAGTCTAGGTCCTTACATCATCTCCCCCTAGGGAGAATTCGTCCACAAATGTGCTAGAACAAAGCTTTAAAGGCTTGAGTTAGAACATGAACATCCAAACACAAGATACAATGCATATTTCATCACTTGAAACTCATAAAGCCATTAAAACTCATATAAAAAATCTTCAAATCATTTAAAACATTTCAAAATCATTTTCATGCACATGTATGCATGTAATGTCATGAAACAAAAGAGCAAAATAATTAAGACAACTTGGAATGGGAAGAACCTAATGTCTTAGGCTTGAGTAGATTGGAAAGGATAGAGGTATCATCGCATCATACTTGATTCCTCTTCTCAAGTAGCACTTTAAACATGTTGATTCTCCAAAGCACGTTAATCGAAGCCACATCCCTGTTGTGAAGCTGCTTCACTAGCCTATCCGAGATCTTAACCGAGACTTCCTTATAAGACACATTCTCCTCAACCTCAACACCTTCCAAAGGAATAATTGTACTAGGATCACCAATCTATTTCCTCAATATAAACTCATGCAAAACTGGATAAATAGAACTCGAACTCAAAGGAAAATCCAATATATAGGCCACATTCCCAATCTACTCAACAATCTCATAAGGACCTACATACCGAGGACTTACTTTTCCCCTTTTACCAAAACATATTACACCCTTCATAGGAGAAATCTTCATATACGCCTTATCATTGACAAGAAACTCAAGATCCCTCTTTCTAACATCTGAATAAGACTTTTAATGACTTTGAGCCGACTTCAACCTTTCTCTAATCAATTTCTCTCTTTCCATAGCCTCCGACACTAAGTCTGGGGCCTATAGAAATCATTTCATCTAACTCAAACCACCCTGCAGGAGATATACACCTTCTACCATATGAAACATCAAATGGTGCTATACCAATTCTAGCATGAAAGCTACTGTTGTAAGCAAACTCAATAAGTGGTAGATGATCAACCTAATTTCCTTTGAATTCTAACACACAAGTCCCCAACATGTCCTCCAAGATTGTCCTCTCAGCTTGTACAATGGACTGAGGATGAAGAGGGGTACTTAACTTCACCTTAGTACCAACCCCCTTTTTGAAATGATCTCCAAAAGTGAGAAGTAAATTGGGTAGCGTAATCTGATATTAATAAAAGGTAGGCACACCATCTAGTCTAACCAACTCCCTCATATATAACTTGACATTGTCCTCAGCATTGAAAGTAGTCTCAACCGATAAGATGTAAGCCAATTCGGTCATTCTTCCAACAATTACCCATATGGAGTCAAATTACTTGCAGTACGGGAGAACTCAATTACAAAGTCCATATTCTCATTCTCTCATATCAAGAAGGAATTTCAAAGTTTAAGGCCAAACAAATCAGGCCTTTAATGTTCCACCTTGTCGTGTTGGCAATTATACCGTTCGAATACAAATCTATCTATGTCCTTCATAATACAATGTCGCTAATACCTTTCCACTACATCCTGATAATTCTTGGTGGATCCCGAATGTATAAAATAAAGAGAGTTGTGGACCTCACTCATGTTCACCTCTCTAAGACCATTAATATCCAAAAGACATAATCAATCTTGGTACCGAATTACACTATCTATCCCTTAGGTGAAAACCTCTATCTTATTTTCAACAACCAACCTCTTCAACACAACCAATGAAGGGTCTAAATTTTGCTTCGCCTTAACATCTATGACCACATAAGGTTCAGCCCCATTGTGAACATGAATGAAACCATTATTAGATTAACTCAACTCAATTCCCCAATCTTGTCAAATAATAAACATCCTTCACCAACTCCCTTAGGCCTCATCTATAAGATCACCTACAACATTTCCCTTGTCTGGATTGCATCTCGGGCCCAAAGTAACTCCCCCTATTCAGTAGGGAGGGATGGATATAGAAACTCTTAAGACACACTCCATTGAATGATATGAATCATGAAAAAGTGAAAAAAATCCTTAAACGGCTTATAGGCTCCAACCTAAAGATGTGGCGCTCTTCACACCCATGAATAAGACTCTACTTGACGAAGCATGTTAGACTCCTAGGACCATTTATAAACCTAGTGGTCTAATACCATCTTTGACACGACCCAAATTTAGGGTCGATCTAGGAGTGAGATGGCGAATGGGAACCCGAGAGTCCCCAAACAAGTCTCAAGTATCCATATTCACATTATTAGTTCGGAAGCGTATACACAAATAATAACACATAGTTCTAAGGGACAAGAAAGTAAGAATCACGCCATGGGGATGTCATAGAGAGAAGGGATTAGAATGGATTCATATAGCATATAGCACATAGAAACTAAGAGGCAGGTGAGTATGACTCACTCTATGGGAGCAATACGATACTTAGGATGTTTCACATTTCTACATCAACACATACTACTTATCCTAATTCTCATAGTCAATCCATAATAGCCATTTCTAATAGATAACCACAATCATAAACCCTAAATACAAAACATAGCATATATCCATACAAGAGTCTACAAGATGTCCAACAATGTCATTAGTCATAAGATTGGATGGAGGCCAAGACATGTCCTAGGCTCACACTCAAAGTAAAGATAACATAAGACAAAGCAACATATGGTATAGGAACTGTAGCTTGTCATTGGAAGATAGGACTCACCACAATAAGTATCTCAAATCAAATCTAGTCGTCCGACAGTGGATGAAGATAATCTTTGGTCCCTACATGGTAAGATCATGTAGGCAACAAGTATGCATTAGTACGTTTGAATGTCCAAAGTCTGTAGGCATGCAATGCATATGACTTATCAAATCTGCATTCAATGTTAGATGACAAGGTTACATAATATGGAAAGAGTTATATTGCAAGAAAGAATAATATAACAATATGCCATAGAATACATGATGCATGAAATGTAATAATGCTCATATGATGTTGGGGATAAGATCTCAACCGACATATAAGACCAAGCCAGCTATTACTTGGAATCCTGATTTTATCCCCACATAGGAAAAGAGGTGGTCTACTTACCAAAGGTAAACCATACTTATCCTTACGGGCCTCCCACTTCAAAGATGTAAGCTTCCTTCCGGGCCTCCAATTTCAGATAGGATTTTCACAATATTTCTAGCGGATCATGCCTCAACTAACGGGATTAGCCTCACATCTTTCTAGTGAATCATGTCTCGACTAACGAGATGAGCCTCAGATCTCAATATCTATGCTTGCACATAGTTCAAGGAAAGGGAGAGGGCCCTTGGGGATAGCCCTAATGCCCCCAATCCATCGTTGATAAGTCAAAACATCCCACATGAATACTCACACATATACATGCTTTCAAAAGAGGCGATATTCATTTCAAATCCTTTCAATGCACATTTAGGCTTTAAAGCCAAATCATAGTCCATAATCATGATACTCATTCATAGAAATAGCTCATTCACATATACTATATGGTGCAAGCACCCTTAATGCTCAATGAACCATAATCATAAATATTTATGTGATCATATTCCTGTCATAACCATAATCTAATCAAAATCATTTACATAAAAATAATTGGGCTTAATCCACTTCATAATTTTCATAAAATTCAATGAGCATGAATGCATATCCATGAATGATGTGAGAATAGCATGGATAATATAGATTCAATCTAAAATCAACAATATAATATGAAATCCAAGTAAATTCATAAGTAAAACCTACATCCAAATCACGATTTAAATTACTTATGCTTAAATCAAACTTTAAAGGGGTAATGCATAATCAATTCTTGATAATAATATTGCAATTAACGTATTAGGGCTTAAATCAAACTAAAATCAACAATAAAGCATAGTCCATACTTCAATTGAATTTAATAATCAATATTATTCAAAACTCATATTTAAAGTAAGCAAAATTTCATGAAATTCAAGTGAAAAAGAGTTTGGGTCTTCTTGGTTAAAAGGGACCAACAATCAAACCCACATACCTTGCTTAGGAATATAAATTTGAGAAGAATTTAGCTTAAAGTTGAGACCCCAATTGAATCCTACCTTGAATCTTGAAGATGAGGCTTAGCTTGGAGAGAATTTTAGAAATAGAATTCTAAAGGATGAGTGTTTCCTAATGAGCATGAATTGTAATGAAAGAGTATCAGCTGATTTAGGGGTCTAGGATAGGTGAAAAGGTCATAAAAGACCATTAGAATAACCTTAAATTACGTAAGGGTCATTAATGACATAAAATTTAAAAATTCGCCTAGACCCATGGACAGACGAGTTCTACAAAAATGAGAATAACCTTTTGACACAAACTCGAAATTAGGTAAACATTGGATGCATTGAAAAACTAATTCAAAGATCTTCAATTTGATAATTCATGAGTCACCCAATTCTTTTTGTGCTAAGAGATATGACCGTTTAAAGTTGACCCTTTTATCGGTTCATGTAAAAAGCTTAGCCAATGTAATTCCTTTAAACTTGGATTGATGAAGGAGTACCCATGATGACCCTAAAAAAAATAAATAAACTTGGATTGAGATTTTGAAATTGAATTTAGCATGGGCTTGAAGGTACATTGAGATCCTTTGACTAGAGCTTGAAAAGAGGATTCAGGAAACATTTTGAGCAAATGGATAAGAAGATAAATGTTTGATTTGTAATAAAGGAGTATAAAGTTATTTGGGGGGTCCCATAAAAGGTTCACACAGCCGATGGAGGTGTTCATAAGGTGTCACCTTTGTCACGCCCCAAGTCCCGTTAGGACGGACCGACAACCGCTGTCGATAAGGATCGGGAGAACCAACCTGTACCTATGCACTTTCTATACATTTTATAAAGAATTGTATATTCAACATGTCTTTATGCAAGTAAACAGTGATACATGCCTAAAAGAAAATGCATATGACTAGGCCGTTGGGGCCAAGGTGTCGAAAGTACAAAACATGACCACACTTTAATTTACATAGTCTACAAAGCCTCTAAATAGGAGAGTATTTGTTAAAGGTCGGGAGATGCCCCACCTTAACTCACTACATAAAACAAACATATAAGCTTTAGACACACACAAAGCTCCGGAGCAACCTGGAACTAGGTAACAATAGCTAAATGTCCTAGACTCTACTGGGGAGATCTACTAGCACCTATACCTGCAGCATGAAATGCAATTCACCCGAAAGGGACGTCAGTACGAGATAATGTACTGAGTATGTAAGGGCTGAAATATTGTATATGAAGTAACAACTTCAAATGAAACTATGCACAGGTGTGGAATAAGAGACCACTTTTATATATACTTTGGGATCGTATACTTTATGTTCTTTATATTGCTTTACCTTTACTGTAAAATTTATGCATATCATAGACTGTAAATGACCAACTGATCAGTGGTAAACTGTATTGGGATCATTCCTAACTAGGTTATTCCTTAACCCCTCGGGCTACCACCCGTGATAGGATCGTCCCTGGCTAGGTGATGGTTCCACCCCTCAGGCTATCACCTATCAGAAACTGTATACTTAATTTTTCAATTATGTTTGAGATGATTCTTTTAGTGGTTATAATATTGGAGATTTTGGGTTGTATATGCAATATATAACATGCAAAATAAACATTCAAGATAACCTGGCATTGAAGAGAGTATGTTACATAAGTAACAAAATGTGTATCAAATGAAACAACTCATGTACTTGGTATCCATGTATGTATATAGATTTGAAGGGAACTACATATAGGAGCATA